>SKCR01050134.1:0-38555 GCA_019454045.1 Zanthoxylum bungeanum | reverse complement strand
TGCAAGTAGGTTTTTTTATGCCCTTCCATGGATTTTAGTTGTTCCTTACCACGATGATACGGGCCAATAGAAACCACTTGCGGAGTGTAAGCATTTGGATTAAAACACCGTATCTTTTGAGGAACTCTGTAGATGCAACACTCCTCGGATAAGGCACGCGAGGTCTCCAAATTTCCTTTTAAAGAAGCTTCTAGTGTTGCCACATCAATGGACGCTTGATCGACTTTCTCCATCGATCTCTCTCCTGCTTGCTGCTGTAGCTAATTAAGCAACATTACCCATAAACATAAAATAGTGATTTTTAATATGCTTAAATATAGGTTGATTCTAATAATGATAAATACGATGATCATGAAGATTCGAGATGGTGATGCTGAAGAAATTTTCGATCATGATTATAAAAACTGGAGCAATCATATTTGTACATAAATGTGACAAAATACATATAAAGCTATTAGTTTTTTTTTTTTTTTTTCAATTTTTTTTAACTCTCAAAATGAGGTAGTTTTTATTACTATTTTGTTTTACCCATAAACATACAAAATTGCTAGTTTTGATTTTTGATTTTTTTTTTTTTTTTGTAACTTTTTTTTCCTAATATTTTAAGGAAGTGAATAATATAAAAGTAACATAATCAATCAATGGGTATTCAATCATATTTATATTATACAATAGCGTTTATACTTGACTTAATTATGTGTAATTCTTTAATACAATAGAAGTTTGGGTGACATAATATTATCAACTAATAAACACATTATATGTGTAGTTGTATAAAATATAATTATCATTTATTTAATAGTTTTTTAAAATATTATTTTTGAAATCATTGGAAACCCCACCGCCAAACCACAACTTTCGGGTTTAAGCGGAGCAGGTAAAATCACCGGTTGTCCCAGACTCTTAAAATAAAAGCACTCCCTAGATTCGAACTCGGAATCTGAAGATCGGACCCTGAACTCTATACTACCAAATCAAATCCCTTGGGGACAAAGTTTTTTAATATGTTAACATGTAATAAGATATTATTGGATGAGTAAAGATATGTGTATGTAAATGTGACAATAACATATAAAACCATACACTACGTAGTTATCAGTACTATTTTGCATACATACCTTTTTGAGATGAGGAGCCTGAAGCTTTATAAATTATCCCCTAGCATTTCATTCCTATGAGAGCCAGTATATGTGAAAACGGTGATACAAAAGATTGTTCTATATATAGAGAGAGAGAGAGACATCTGAAATTAATATGGAGCATAATTTCATTCTTCACAACAAAGCAATCCATTAATAATGCAATATCTTTCGATAAAGTATGGTAAGCTTGCTTTAAGATTTATAATTAAATTTGGGAAGAAATAAAAGAAATGAATAAAATAAGAGATGATACCGTGTAAACATACAAAGCCTGAAATTGGAACAATTTTATTATGCAACAATAATACTATTTCACTCTGATAATATTAGTATCAAATAATTACTCCTGAAATTGAGTCATTAATAAAGCGAATTCCTGTTGATTAGAAGAATAATCTGAAACCTCATCTTAAGAAATATAAAGAAAATTCGTGTAGGGTAGAAGAATAATCTTTAATCTCATCTTAAGTAAATATAATCTTAAAGCAGGTTCATTTCCGATTTTTCTGTGGCAAAAAAAAAAAAAAAAAAGGCAAAATCATGTGAAACATGTTGCATTATTAGGGGATTGTCGGTTGTTTTGCCACGTGGAAGTTAAAGGAAGAAATGGTTTTTGGTGTTTTCATTCCCTGTATAGTGAGGAGTTTCACAATTGAAGAAGTAAAAGATTCACGCTTAGGGATGGTTAGAATATCCTGATCCGGTTCAAATCTATATATATCTGAAAAATTCAGATAGATTCAGATAATTAAATAACTCGAATCTAGATGTAGAATTTTTAAACCCACATGAATTCGGATACAGATTTATATCGGTTCAGATTTTTGAATACCCAAATTTAAATTGATTATTTAGGTCACATAATAAGAAAATAAAGAGTGTGTGAGATCATTTCTCCTTATTGTTATTATTTAATTTAAACTGATTTTTCTTATCCCAAATTCAACAACCACTCACACACACTCAATACCACAACTTCTATTTAAAATTCAAACTAAACCCTAACTATATATGTGTATTTTAATGTGAAAATAAAGGGAAGGGTGAGCATACTGTTGTAGGGATAGATTGAAGGAATTGAGGACAGTTCTTAGTGAATAGTTGGAGAGAGGAACGAAACCAGTCGAGAGAGAAATAGTAGAGAGAGAAAATGTGTGTGCAGAGAGAGAACGTCTTCCGGCTATCTTTTACAGCATGTGACCACATCTAGAGAATTGTCTCGACTAGACGAAGCGAACGCCACCGGTCCGACGCCAAGATTCCACTGCACATGCCGCCGTGCGTGAATCTCACCTCCTGAAGTAGAATTTTACCCTCGTCGAGATACACATAGTGGACATTTCAATTGTTCAAATTGGACCATCGGTTGTCATGAAACAAGTCAAAAATAGGAAGTCGTTGTTTTACCATTATCGTTGTTTTACCGTTCGTCGATAAACATAATGCATCAGCTGTCACCACCACAATCATTGTGATCCTTGTGACGTGTATTGTCCTGATCATCTTTTTGTGCAATTTGGAAGTCGTTGGATCGGAATTCAGCACGTTATTGTTACAATTTTGGGGGTGTAAATGTAAAGTTTTGAAAGTTCTAGACAAAATTATAAATTTGATATAATTAATATACAATCTATTGTAACACCCCCGATGCAGAGACATTACCGGCAGGTGATGGATCTTCACCACCACCCTAAGCCTCTGACTATCATTAAACTTTCTTAACTATTCCTTTAACTATATTACTATAATAGACATTTATTGAAATATTTCTTGAACCAAGTAATATCGTACGAACAACTTACAGACTTTAAACAAATACTTATACCTTATAACACCATATACCTTTAGACTTGACTCACATCGACATACATGCATTCTATCTGAATGCGAACAATAACTTTGCATGACAGACCCATACTCAAGTGACTGCAGTAAACTCAACTCCTCGATCTCAGGCTCTTGTCGGTTGTGGCTCACCAGATAAAGCTACCTGCAAAACAATCTGTGGGTTTGGGGGGTCAGATCGTTTGAACGACCTGGTGAGTGTATACTAAAAATAAAAAAATCATAAGAAAAACCCAAATCATATTTGTAAAATATTTTTCATGCATGCATCGCCAAAAATATATCAATCGCTCAACGCCCAAGTCGTGCGCATAGACTGAGCGAGGAATGAACGGTCCCTTATCGACAAGGTAACGGGTCATACCATTTCAGATAGATGAGACCCTAATGATCATCTCGACGGAAACATATTATGAGTCGTAAAAACATAAAAACATGCAACGAGCGTCGGGGCGGAAACATAACAATGATCGATCATCTCAGCGGAAACATATAGATAGCTCAGAAATCATAAAAGCAATAAACAAGTGCTGAGACGGAAGCATAAAAACATCATGCATATTCTTCATCAATTTAAAATCCCAAAACTTGAAAAGAAATTTAAAACATAAGTCAATAAAACATTAAAAAAAAAAAACAAACAAAGCATCCACTCACAGAGAGATTGATGACTGTCTAGAAACTCGCTATGGATTTGCTAACGATGTGAGTTCCTATTGGTAACATATAATAAATCGAATTTATTAAACAAGACATGGTAAAAGTAATTCTTAAATATTTGATAGGCTACGAAAAGCAGGAGACACCAAATTCACTAAAATAAGAGAATAGTAACCTTGCTTTAAGATTTATTGTTAAATTTGGGAAGAAATGAATAAAATAAGAGATGATACCGTGTAAACAACATATAAAGCCTGAAATTGGAACAATTTTATTATGTAATAATAATACTATTTCATTCAAACGTACCAAATAATTACTCCTCAAATTGAATCATTAATAAAGTGAATTCCTGTTTATTAGAAAAATAATCATAAACCTCATTTTTTTTTTTTGCTTTCTATTTAAAATTTAAAGAGAGAGTTTTTTTTTTTTTTTTTTTTTGTTGACTTCTGACTTAAGTAATATAAAGGAAATTCGTGTAGGTTAAGCAAATATAATCTTAAAGCAGGTTCATTTCCGATTTCTCTGTGGAAAAAAAAAAAAAAAAAAGGAAAGCAAAATCATGTGAAGCATGTTGCATTATTAATTAGGGGATTGTTGGTTGTTTTGCCACGTGGATGCTAAAGGAAGAAATGGTTTGGTGTTTTCATTCCCTGAATAGGCTGAGGAGTTTCACAATTGAAGAAGCAAAAGACTCACGCTTAGGTACAATAAGCATATTCGAATCCGGTTTAAATCTATATATATCTGAAAATTTCAGATAGATTCGGATAATTAAAGAATTCAGATCCAGATGTAGAATTTTTATACCCACATAAATTTTGGATACGGAGTTTATATAGGTTTAGAATTTTGAATACCCAAATCTAAATTAATTAGTTAGGTCACATAATAAGAAAATAAAGAGTGTGTGAGACCTCGTCTCCTTATTTAGTCAACTCAATCCTGGTCAAAGCCCTCACTCTCAACAACAATTATCAATATACCAATAATATAAATAACAAAACAAAAACTAGGGCTTTCAATTCTCTCATCATAACAGACCTACCAAAAAAAAAAAAAAAAAAAAAAACAGGAAATGATCATCAGTCAATCGTTCCACATTGTGAAAAACCCTGGATTTGTTCCCTGAACCGAATCCACTGACCAATTTGCATAGCCACCAGAAGGCATATCATAATCAACTTTAACCATCCCATGTTCCTCGGCCGCAGTGCCACCATGGCCAATAAATCCTCCAGCACTGTAGCTTCCACTTGAGTTCCCATTATTCTCAATCACAGAAGATGAATTAGACCCCATGTTGTTGAACCCATGAAGCAAAGAAGGATTATTTTGAAGATAGGTATTGTAAAAATGACTATTCTGGCTTGACTGTTGCAAGTAATTAGGAAGTTGTGTCTGGATATAACTTTGATGAAACGAAGGGTCTTGTGTGTACTGAGTAATCTCCTGGTTCTCTAAACTCAGCACCGGTTGTGGTGGTTGATCGAATGGGGTTTGCATTAGAGGGTAAGCCTGTAATCTGCTGGAGCTTGAACTTGAGCTTCCATATTGAAAACTTGAACCAAGAGCTATCATTTCTTCTCTTCTTCTTGATGATTCAAGTGCTTGAGCCTCCTTCAAGCGCTTGGCAGCGCCTCCTCCGATTGGTAGAGTGTTGCTTTCGAGTATGGCCTTCACGTCATAACGACTCATGTCGAAATTGGTCACTGCATTTAGGCCTCTGAACTTTATTGCTGCTATATCATAAGCTTCGGCAGCTTCCTCCTCCGTACCTTGTATAATTAAATTATAATTGTTTGAGAAAATTGTTTTTATTAATTTCACTGCATGGATATTTTATATCTAAACTTACTAAAAGTTCCTAAGTAAAGATCTTTGTTTCCTGCAACTCTCCCGATCCTTGCTTGCCATCTTCCATGCTGATGATGCCTGCATGAGGAGACTGTTTATTATTAGGTACTCGACAATGGGCAAAGCATCCAAACAAAAAACTAATACACCATTTAGTAGAGAGTATTGGTTAAGAACATAAACTAACTTAATTAAAAGTATTACAGGTAGTTTATAACTCATCAAACTCTATACCAAACAGTGCATAAAAACCCAAACTAAGTTAACACTTATAGATTTCATTTATTAAAGGAGAAGGAGAAGGAGGAGAAGGAGAAGGAGAGGGAGGGGGAGAGGGAAAATTTTTATAAAAATTCGGTAACCTTGTAACTCCACGATACATGGACGCACCTCTAGAAAAGCCACTACTTTTCCTGTAGTTGATCATCAAATGGGAAAAATTAGAATATGTGGTAAATATTATTTAGCTGTGGCTAGTAATAAACTTATTTTTGATAATGGAAAAAATAGATTGGAAATCCTATAATAAATGTAGTGCCAATAATTGCACTAAATTCATATTCTCATATGAGTTAGCTATAAATAATAGTCACTTACCTTCTGATAGAGGCAACAAATTCTTGTCTAGTCATGTGCTTCATCTCCTCTAGTTCCGTCTCATAGTTACTGATCTGCAAAAATAAGAAGAATTAGCTTACATTAATCACATAAAATGAAAAAAGCAACACTCAAGAACAAGTTACTTACTGGGAAGTTGGTAGTGGTGGAAGTTCCCCAGTACTTTAGTGCAGCTACGTCATAAGCCCTAGCTGCCTTTTCTTCTTTGTCATACCCTCCTGCTTAAAATTAACTAATTAAGAAAATGAAGTAAAAAGAAAAGAGAGCAGCTAGAAAAGATAATGAAGAGAGAAATTGTACTCACCCAAGTACACTGCAAGCCACAATAGAAAGCAAATCAAACATGAAAATCAAAAGAAATAGTTAGTAATAGGTCAAATGCTAATGCTATTTAGGTTAAGATTCATATATATATATCAATACCAAAGAAATTAAAGTAAATTAATAAAGGTTACCCTGTCGCCCTTTCCTAGATTGCCCTTCTCTCCTACAACTATTATCCCATAGATGAGCTTCATATCTTCCTGTCCACCTATGCCTATAATTGCACAACAAGAACCAAATTTAATATCCAAATTATACACATAAAATTGCAACATAAGAAAATAAATAAATAAATAAACTTACCTTGTTACCCCACGGTAAATTGATGTTCTTTGGCCAAAAGTATCCGAAGTCCTTCTAGGGGCTGCCTCAATAATACTGGTACTGTTTTCACCACTTGTTTCACAAGTTGAACTTGAACCCTTAATATTACCACTACCCATGGACAATGTCAATGATTGCAAATGGTTAGTATTTTCTTGAAACTCATAGTTACTAGTTGAGGCAGCCGCGGCAGCAGCAATAGTATTTTCCACAGGCAGTAAGCTGTTGTTTTGGAATAGGTAATCTGATTGATCATTAGCCTGAATTTCATTGAAGGCCAAAAGATCTGGCTGATTCTCAGATTTGCTCACACCAAGAAAATCTGCCACCTTTGGAACCTCACCACTTCCATGAGTATTAATCAGATTCCACTCTGTAAATTACAAAGCACATATATGAGAAAGATAGAGAAAACCAAAAAATAAAATAGAAGAAACGATAAATAGATTTGAATGTATATACCTTGGCCTTGAAATGGATTGACCATATTATCATTCACTAACCCTAGATTGAACTGATGGGATTGAGATGTGTGAAGCTGTGCTGGTAATGAAGCATGAGTAGGAGAAAGTGGAATGGAAAACCAGTTGTTTGAATTCATTGAGTCCAAAATATTATTTGCTAACAACAATCTAGAGAAATTTTCTTTCCCTTCCCCTTCAACAAAATACAATAAGACCACACATGTGATATAAGAAAATTTCAAGGTTTTACAACTTCGAAACCCTAAGTGTGTTTCAAAAAATGAGAGAAGATAAAGAGGACAGGATGTTGAAAAGAGATAATTCAGAGAACAATTACAGGGCTTTTAAAACTCCCTTTCTCTCTCTCAACAATATTACTACAATACACAAACATACAAGCACACAAAGTTCGACTAAGGTGTTCATAAACAACCCCTACTGTAGTGGTGATATTTTGACTCTTCAAAAACATTTTCCATCACTTGGAAACTAAGTCATAATACTATAATAGTAATAAATGAATATGGACATGAGTGACATTCTAAAACTATAAGTCGAGTGAGATCCTTTTCAGCCTATGCGCTAGAATTCCAATTGGAAAAATCCAAACCCACCTCTCTCTTTCTCTTTAAATTTCTCTCTCATTACACCACTTGCCTTATTGGAACTCTCATTTCCTCGTTCAATGCAATATATGACTCCCCAAAGCCCAGCATTCCCACACTCTGCAAATCATATCTTAGTCTAAATATTGACCACTCTACGCGAAGTTAAGTTCTCTCTCTTTCTTAGCTACAAATTAAAAAAAAAAATTTACCAGTAAAATTTCTAAGGAGTACAAAAGATTTGGGTAATTGGGTTCGAACTTTATTTAGAGAAAAAAATTAAATTAAAATCAAACTATAATTAAAGTTAATTAATTTATTTATTTGTTGATGGATCAAATTCATAAACCAGAAGTTAAAGATTTCCCAAATGAGTTTAAACTTTAGACTCGACACCAAAAATCAAATTTGTAGACCCCCGAGTCACTGCCAGCTGCGTTGTTTAAAATTGTTATATATAGATATGTACGTGCATGAAATACAGTAAGGTAAGAAACACATATTAAATAATAAAAGTACTGGTGAATGAGACTTTCTTGTACAAAATTACAACAAATTAAATGTATAAAATTAAAGAAAAATTTAGAGGATTTCATTTGGTTCCCCTCCCTCTGTTGACCACCTAATAGGTTTTCGCACCCGTCAAAAGTAAAAATCAGATTAAATTAATGTTCTTGTGCTTAATAATTCATGTTTTATGCTACTTTGTGTGCCATCCAGTTAGGCTAGGTCTAAGCAAATTTAAAGATCTAAAATGAAATGGTCACTATCCCAATGAGGCAAATTGCAAGATCAAGTGAAGAGTATAGTTATAAATTTAAAATTCAAAAAGTTGCATAAAAAAACTTTCTATAACCTTCTTATTTTTTATTTTTTTTGTTCCCAAACAACATAAAGTTTCTCAGTGTTGCATGCGTTTGAGTTTCCTTCATGCATGTATATAATTATTCATTATTTAGCCATGTGCACAAACAAAAAATCTAAGCATATAATAACATATATTGGTCATCATTTGGGTAATGAACTTTTCAGAGATTTGGATTGTGGTTTCTGGTTTGAACGAAGCAGAAACTTAATTAATATAGTAAGAGTATGAAGTCTGATAACACACAGGAAGAAAAAATAATAAACATAACATTCTAAAAAGATAATAAAATGAAAATAAAATCACCTGCCATTTTGTATACGACACAATTCCCGCCAAATTCTTGCAGATATATGTAAGGTTCGTTGACTGAAGTGCACAACAATAAGGGGACAGGAACCCACGTCTCACGCTTTCTTAAACCTTTTTCCAAATAAAAAAACCCTAATATTATCAAAACCCTAATACCATATATGCAAATAAATAAATAAACACAAAAGATGAAAAGAAAGAAACCGAAAAAAGAAACCCTTTTAGGAATCATTCCATTCATTTGTTAAATTTAGCATATTTATCCATGAAATTATTCAAAATAATCAAACAAAAAATTCATTGTTTTCGAGATAAATTGACTAATTGTGAAAGAAAACAAACTTGTTCGATTAGGTGAGAAGCTAATGAAAGAAGTTAAATAAATTTCATTTTAAGCAAAAAAAAATTATATCTAACCAGCAAGAGCATCACTTGATTAACTCTCTGTGTAATAAATGATGAATTAAATTTTATTATTATGGGAAAATGTGTAGAGAGGGTGATGGCGATTCGCCACCGACCATATTCGAGTCAAAAGAATCAGGCGTCGTTTCAGATAATGCGGCCAAATTCGGAGGAATGTGACTGACACGTGCCGTTTTACACTTTGGCTGTCGGTCTTTTGATTCTGAGAGGTGCAAGCAGGTGGCCCAATTATCCAGTTTGCATGCTTGCACAAGAAAGCACAGTAGCAACTTTGACCATGCTCTGACCATCATACCAAATTTCCTTTATTAAAATATTACGATATTGCACATGTCATTAAGGCCAAATTAATCATCTCTTATTCACACACACTCTCCCTCTCTTTAGTTTCTTCATTAAATTGAGCAAGTGTATGTAATATCTCATTTTTTTTTTAATATCACATTATCATTTTAAACCTAACCAAACCCACAGCCACATTATTACAATTTCATATGTTTTATTGTCTCTAAATTAACAAAAACAAACAACAACAACAACAACCTTCACCCACCACTAACCCTACTAACATATAACCATTTCCATTATTAATCAAACCAACTTTGGCATTTTAAAAGTGTTTTAAATTGTATCCAAAGAGTGGTGTAAAGTGTAGAGTGTTGAGCTATTTCTATAGAAATGTGAGAGCATTTCTCAAGGAATTTTTAGAGATGAAAACTGAAACCAGTAGAGAGAGAAATAACTAGAGAGAAAGTGTGTCCAGAGAGAGAAAGTGTCTTATTCGACGTCATCTTATCTCTGTTTCCGACGAGTGACCACATCTAGAGATTTCTCTTGACGAGACGAATCCAACGGCACCAGTTCGCCGCCAAGAAGACGTCGCATGAGCCTGCACGTGTGGAAAGTGCAGAGCAGATATTGCAAAGAGTGAGAATACTACCTTCAGACTGAATTCACATGACGTGTTACTTTTTGGTGACAGAGTAGCGGTACCACCCATAGGCTTAAGCTTGAGATCTTGGATGAGGCTCACGATGCTCCGTATAATATAAATCCCGGTAGCACCAAGATGTATCAAAATCTGAATAAGACATATCGGTGGCTACGAATGAAGAAATAGATTTCAGAGTTTGTATCTCGGTGTTTGGTTTGTTAGCAGGTTAAGGCATAGCATCCAGCCGGATTACTTCAGCATCTACTTATAACTGAGTGGCCGTGGGAAAACATTACTATGGATTTCTTAGTAGACTGTCGAGGGCACGAAAAGGTTATGATGCAATTTGGGTAATAGTGGATCGATTGTCTAAATCTGTGTATTTTCTACTGATTCGAGTTACATGAGGACTAGAAAGGCTAACAAAACAGCATATGGAGTAAATTATGTGGCTATATGATGTACCATTGTCGATTATATCAGATAGATGTCATATTTACTTCTCATTTTTGGCAGAGTTTCAAAAAGTCTATGCGGTCGAAGATTTCTATGAGCATCGCATTCCACCCACAGACTGACGGACAATCAGAGCGGACTATTCATACATTGGAAAATTTACTGAGATCGTGTGTATTGACGTTTAGTGGAAGTTGGGACGAGCATTTACATCTAATGGAATTTGCTTACAACAACATCTTCCAAGCTAGTATCGGTATGGTTCTGTTTGAGGCTTTGTATGGGAGGAGATATAAGACTCCTGTTTATTAGGGCGACGTTGGAGATAGACAGATTCATGGTTCAGATTTGATAGATATGACATCGGAGACAATCAAATTTATTCAAGCTAGATTGTCAGAGGTGGAAAGTTGATAGAAGATTTATGCTGATAAAAAAATAAAGGATCTTGAGTTCCAAGTAGGGGATAAGGTTTTCTTGAAAGTCTCGCCTTGGAATAAAGTATTAAAATTTGGTTGGAAAAGTAAGTTGGCACCGCGTTATAATGGTCTTTATGAGATTTTGATGAGAGTATGCAATGTGGCATATCGTTTGGCATTACCATCAGAACTAGAAAGAATTCATAAAATATTTCATGTCCCAATACCGAAAAATATGTATCAAATCCTACTCACATCTTGGAGAGCCAAACGGCAGAGTTGAGTGAGAATCTGTCATATGAAGAAAAGCCTGTGAAGATCATAGATCGAAAGGTTCAAGAGTTGAGATCCAGACGTATTCCTTTTGTGAAGGTCATGTGGATTAATCATCACATACAAGAGGCGACTGGGAAGTGGAACATGATATTAGGGAGAAATATACAGAGGTGTTCGATGATTGAGAAATTTCGAGAATAAATTTTTTGTAAGATGGGTATATTGTAATATCTCATTTTTTTTATATATCACATTATCATTTTAAACCTAACCAAACCCCACAATCACATTATCACAACATCATATGTTTTATTATCTCCAAATTATCAAAAACAAACAACAATCATCACACACCCCTAATCCTACTAACCTACAACCATTTCCATTATTAATCAAACTAACATTGGAATTTTGATAGTGTTTTAAGTTGTATCCAAATAGTGGTGTGAAGTGTATAGTTTTGAGCTATTTCCCGAGAGATTTGAGAGTATTTTCAGAGAGTTTTTAAAGACAAAAATTGAAACCAATAGAGAGAAAAACAACTAGAGAGAAAATATATCCAGAGAGAAAGTGCCTCATTCGACATCGTCCGATCATCGTTTCCGATGAGTAACCACATCTGGAGAATCCTCTCGACGAGACGAATCCAACAGCACTAGTCCGCCTCCGAGAAGACGCTACACACGCCCCCACGCGTTTCCACGCACCACCACGTCTCTTTTATCACGCGTACACGCACCGCCGTGGGTGTACCTCACCTCCCGGACCTAAATATTTACATTATCGATATACGCAGTGTGGACACTTCGTTTGCCTAAATCTGACATTCGATTGTTGAGAAACGAGCCAAAAATTGGTAGTTATCATCGTTTGATCGTTTGTCAGTAACCACCGTGCTTCAGCCCCTACCACAATAATCATTATGATCCTTGTGACGTATACTGACCAGTGGTTCCTTCGTTGTGAAATTTGGAGGTCATTGGAGGTTAGTACGTGATTGTTACCATTTTGGGGTGTAAACGTAAGATTTTGAAAGTTTTAGACTTAATTGCATATTGGCACGATTATGACGGTAAATTTATAAATTCTATTTTTCGGGGGGTTTTAGGACCATATTGATATAGTAGAAAAGTTTTGGGGTTTAGTTGGAAATTTATAAAATTTAGGGATAAAATCATAATTTTAGCAAAATTGAGGGACCTGATCATAATTTTATATTTTTAGATCTTAGCGAGGATATAGACATATAGAGGATTTATACGGGGATTGAGGTAAGCACAATGCACAATGATTCCCTTAACATAATTGTTTGTTGATTGATGTTTGCTGTGAAAGTCTATATATATTAAGTTATTGAAGGCATGAGAAATATAAATTCGTGATTGTTGAGATGAAATTGATGAATTGGATGTGAGATGTGATTGTATTGGATGATGTGTGTTGTTATGTTATGATGTCAGGATTTGTATAATAGTGGTCGTGGATGAGATGACATGACATATAATGAGAGAGCTCATGAGAGATTATGCGATGTTATGCATAATTAGTGGTGGGGCGTGTTTCAATTCAGTCTTACACATTTATAAGGGATAATATGGTAGGAAATCTTGGGAGTTGTGATGAGGTACTCTCTCATTGGTTTCAATCAACTATTATACCGGACACGGATTACAATTATGTTCGATGGATGTTTGTACTGTTGTGAGAATGGTTGTTTGAGATGATGTTTATTATAGTATATCTTATTTTCAAATATTATTACACATATATACACATACATATCCATATTTTTTTTGGTGATGTCATGTTGAGAGTATGAGCACTTTGCTTTACTTACCGAGCTCTTTAAGCTCACAACCTTTTTCCCAAGCATTCCAAGTAGTTCGCCAGCACAGTAGTAGCAGTACCAGGATTTGGTCCACGTGACACGGTCGGTTTTCGGGTTGGTTTAAATATTTGGAACATTATTGTCATGCTTTTAAGATTTGTGTTGTTAACATTAATATTGGAGATTTTATTTGGAGATTTGCTAAATTGTAATTTAATAAGTATTATTTGTGCATATTTATTTGAATTGTATGAAATGTAGAATGTTCGAACTAAAGAAGTCTGTGAACCACATTTTAGGGTTGGACCCGCTCTAGGGAGGGGGTCATGACAGTGTATATGATCGTACATTGCAAATTATGGTTTCTTATGGCAAATGGTTCCTAAAATTATTAATTTTCATAGAATATACCAATTTAGAAGTTTTACACTCAACTTATGTGCTTTTGGATTTCAACTTAGTTCCCAAATGGTCTTCATGGTGAGAGTTAATTGATCAAATCTTATGATCCCGATAACCAATCATGTGTATTTCATATTTTTATTTTTTCAGATGATTTTAAGAATAGACTCAGGAATTTTCGCCTTGTATTTTGCATCGTTTTATTTGACATGCCATATATTGATACAATAAGCCCCCAAAAGAAAAGGCAAAATGGTGAAATCCACTAATATTGAGTTGCCATGATAATTAAAAATCGGTGTGAATTTTTTATTGCAGTGAGGAGCATGCTTATAAATAAAACGAAGGAATAAAGACACATATTGTAATACCAAACATTATCATAATAAACCTAATTTGGATTTTTCTTCTTAATCCCCTACATAATCACACTTTTATCACCAAATATGTTTCCTTGTCATCAAAAAGAAACAATTAATAACCACCCACTCCCACCATAATTAAACTAACTCCACACCTTGATAGTAATACAACACAATAGCTTTTATTTTGTTTTTGTTAAGATCCAAGAGGGGAGTGAAGAGAGAATTTTGAAGACAATTACATATAAATTTGAGAGCATTTTCATGGAGTTTTTAGAGAGAAAAATCGAAACCAATAGAAAGAGAAATAATTAGAGAGAGAAGTGTGTCCTAAGAGAGAAAATGCCTCATTCATCATCGTCTGATCTTCGATTCTGGCACGTGACCACATCTGGAGAATCCCCTCTACGAGAGGAATCGAATAGTACCGATCCATCATCAAGAGACCACCTAACGCGCCCTCGCGCACGCCCACACACTACCACACCTTCACCATCACTCACCCACGCGCCGCCGCGCTTGTACTTCACCTCCCAGACTTGAATTTTCCCCTCATCGAGATACACAGTGTGGATACTTCGTTTTCCCAAATCTTACCTTTGGTTGTTGAGAAACTAGCCAAAAATAATAGTTATCATCGTTTTATCGTTTGTCAGTAACCATTGTGCTTCAGCCATAACTACCACCATCATTGTAACCTTGTGACGTATACTGACCATTGGTTTTTTCGTTGTAAATTTAGAGATCATTGGAGCTTGGTACGTGATTGTTATCGTTTTGGGGGTGTAAACGTAAGATTTTGAAAGTCTTGGACCTAATTGAATATTGTGATGATTATGAATGTAAATCTATAAATTCTATTTTTCATGGGTTAATAAGTAATATTTTAGAGTTTTAGGACTATTTGGACATAATAGAAAAGTTTTGATTTAAATTGGAAATTTAGAAAGTGTATAGGTAAAATCATCTTAGAAAAATTAAGTGACCTGATATTAATTTTATATTTTCAGCTCTTAGCGAGAATATAAACATATACTGGATTTTTGAGTGGATTGAGGTAAATATAACGCATGATGATTCCATTAACATAATGTTTTATTGATTGATGATTACCGTGAAAGTGTGTGTGTGTGCGTGTGTGTGTATATATATAATAGTATAATTATATGTAACGACCAGTAATCTCTACTATTGTTGCACTGTAGTACTGTTACATTATGGAACGAGTGTTACGTAATATAAATTATGTCCGAGCATATATACATTCATGGAATGACTTTAGTGATAAACAGTAAATTTTTCAAAACTTCGATGCGAAATTCTATGATGTTCCACTCCAGACAGCTCATGATATTTGGGTCGTAACTTTATCATATAAATTTTTATTTTTATGAATTTTATATCGTCGAAAAGTTGAGATCGAGATCTACAACTTTCACGTTGAATATTTTTCTAAATTAGAACCAGAAATAGGCTAAAATACGGATCAAAATTCGGATGAATAGTACCCTATGGCATTCTAGTAAATTCTACAAGCTTCTTCAAAATTCTACAGTTTTCTTATTTTTTTAATAGCTAAGTATAAAAGGAAACACTACTCACAAATTCACAAATTGAGAGAAAAAAAAAAAGAATGAGTAGAAGACGTGAATGAGAAAGAGAAGAAGAAGAAGAAAGAGGGAACATGAGAGAGAAAAATAAGAAAGAAACAAAGAATGAAAGAGTTTGGCAACCATTAGAGGATTGGAAAGTGTTGGAAATCAAAAGAAAGAGGTAAGAAATCCATGATCCAAATTGTGAAATATTAAGTTTTGATGATTTGATACTTGTAATATGTTGTGAGCTTGGGAGTGATGATGATTGTGTGATTTCTGTATTGAGACAATGGAAATTTTCAAAAACCCCAACTTGTTAAGTTTTGGGTATAACTGTGTGAAGTATATGAAGCAGATTAAAAGTTGATTGTTGATAAGCGGTAAATATATCAGTATTGACCGTCACTTTTACTTAATATTTTGTATAGTTTCTCGAGATTTGTGAATATTTTGATGTGTTTTGTATTATTTTGTAGATAAATAAAATAACAAGACTCTCTGGAAGTAATTCGGGGCCAAAATATACAAAAATGGCAAAAATATAAATTTACTGCTAAAATACGATGTTTGCTAAAATGCACCGTTTGCTAAAATACACTATATGCTATCATGCACCACTAACGTGTGTCGGACATATGTCAAAATCAGAGAAACTTGCTATCATACACACATTCTAAAATGTAACTGCCACGTGTCAAAATTACAACAGTTGCTAACATGCGCCGGACACGTGTCATCATCTCATGCTGCCGACATTTACTATGCATGCATCGCGAAGCGCAACACGTCATGCGTCACGATGCCGAAATAATAATTCATCTACTGATGCAACCGACGCCACGTGTCACGATCTCGTTTAATCAAACACGCGTCGCGACGTGCAAGGGTTCTACGTAGCTACGCGCGGGGTAGTATTTTCACTATAAATAGAGGCTGAAATCATAAGGAAAATTCATACATTCTTCTGGGGAATTCCTTAAGAATACTAAGAAGATTGTATCTTATTTGTTTATTTATAGCTTTCTGTATTTAATTTTATTTATTTTACACAATAGTACTTTCTTTACTTTACTTTTCAGTCCTTATTTTTACTGTTCAGTATGAGGAGGTAACTCCTCTCTGCTGGGTAAAAGGTTTAGCTTTTATTACTAATATTTAGATTGATCTCCCTTAATTATAATATATAAACTATTTAAAATCTGACTTAATGGGATACCACATTTATGATCGGTTGGACTTAATTAAATTGATTTTAACCTGACTAAATTGGATACCGTCTTTATGGTCGGTTGGAATTAATCTTAAATTTGACTTAATCATGATACCGCCTTTATGGTCGGTTGGTAATATCATGAAAAGTTAATATATTATAATAAGGGAGATATCTAAAATAGAAGTAATAAAAGTGGATCATCTAACCCCCCGACATTTTCTTTATTGTTATTTACCTTTTTAATTTCCAAGTTTTACTTTAAGTCATCTACTTTATTTAAGCTTTTACTAGTCCTAGATATGTGTTGTAACTAAACCTGTTATCTGGGGTTGTGATGAATTTCAATATCCCCGGTTTATAAGGGGTTATTTTGTGTTTTGGGTAATATAAAGGTTTATTTATTAAGTCTTAAGATTAATGCTTCTTGTTAACTGCCATTAATAAGATTGATCTGGTAAACTTAAAATGAACTTGACGAATGGATTTTAGGTTTCAGCCTTATACTTAATAGCCCACGATCTCCCTTAAGGATTAGATACCCCTTAATAGATTTCCTTCCAGGATATACATATACCTGTCGGGCGGAGGTAGCCACAATTGGAACTTAATCTTAATGAATTCAGGTAACTTGGTTGACATAGACATATATTATTTGGGTATTTACATATGACCATCGACAGAGACTTTTGCATAAATTCGTGTTCCATGTTAGTAAACCGATATATTGCACAAACATGAGAAAACCACTTCATCTTTAAAAGATATTGGAAGAATTCACAACCCTAGATAGTTTAATAATTATGGACGTTGGTTTTCACCCGAGGTCCACAATCGAGAATTCGTAGGTTGGGGGCACTAGCGATCCTGCAAAACAAAGGTATAGTGAGCGTGGAGGTTACTGCCCACCGGTGTGCTGGGTTCCGTAGGCACTCTGACGCTCAAGTCAGTGATGAAGACGAGCCGTAAGTAATGGAAGAGCAAGGCTAGAGACTACATTTGATCCTTCTGGATTGCCATGAGGGCAGGGTATGTTGGAATGCCGAATGTGGTAAGTAATGGAACTCAGTAATGTTTAATTCTTATCCATGCCATGAGCCTTCTCTTTTATAAGTCCTCTGATGTAGAGTCATTTACTCCTCTCCTGCCCGTTGGAATTTCTGTAACTGTAGACTTAATGGTGGTGTTTACGATTATCTGTAACTGCTGATTTAATTGGTGGGTTTTATGAGCTTAGGCATTTTCCTAACCTAGTTATTGATGAACGATGGGCAATGGGCTTTGGGCGAGATCTTGGTAACGGGCCTTGGTTCTCTGAGTTCGTGGTTGGCCTAGAGGTGAAATATCGGTATTACCATTGGGCCCAATTTTGGCCCGTACAGTTTGTCCCCTAACTCTCTAAGTCTGGAAGTTCTAGGCTTGGAGAGTACGTGACGCGTGTGTCGTCTGAGGTGAGACCATAGGATGTAGGTGTACCTGAGCGTTGACGCTGCCTATCGATTGAACCAAATGAATGCCATGTTTGTGAGCTTGACTCTACATGAGCCATTGTGGATGTTCTCAGTTGAAAGAACCAGATGAAGGTCAGGATCATGAACTCGAATCTACATGAGCCATTGTGGATGTACATAGTCGACTGAACCAGTTTGAAGGTCAGGATAATAATCACTCTACTTATCAAAGGACCAGTCGAGTCTTCAATTTCGTATGGACCAGATGGAGGCCATGTCTTCATTTCACTCGACACGAGTCTATGGGGGATGTCCCCGATTGACTAAACCAGATGAAGGTTCAGTAGATAATTCACATGACATTGTTGTATGGACTGTAGGAAGTCAATGTCTTCATTTGACTCGACATAAGTCCATGGAGGATGTCCCCGATCGACTGAACCAGATGAAGGTTCAGGAGATAATTCACACGACATTATCATATGGACTGTAGGAAGTCTATATCTTCATTTGACTCGACATGAGTCTATGGGGGATGTCCCCGGTCGACTGAACCAGATGAAGGTTCAAGAGATAATTCACGCGACATTGTCATATGGACTGTAGGAAGTCCATGCCTTCATTTGACTCGACATGAGTCCTTGGGGGATGTCCCCGGTCGAGTGAACCAAATGAAGGTTCAGGAGTCTTTCCTTATCATACTACTAGACCTGATGAAGGTCTATGAAGGTCATCACTCATTCTCCTGATGAGCGTCCATGAGACTACGTTCGTATGGACCTGTCAAATGGACTTGATAAAGGTCAAAGAGAGTCATCACTTCTCACTCTACTAGACCTGAAGAAGGTCAACAGGGGTTCTCATTCCTCATTCTACAAGACCTGACAGAGGTCAATAAAGGTATAATTCCTTATTCTACAAGACCTGAATAAGGTCAATGAAGGTTCTCATTCCTCATTCTACAAGACCTGACAAAGGTCAATGAGGGTATAATTCATCATTCTACAAGACCTAAAGAAGGTCAACGGGGGTTCTCATTCATCATTCTACAAGACCTGAATAAGGTCAATGGGGGTTCTCATTCTTCATTCTACAAGACCTGACAAATGTCAATGAGGGTAAAATTTCTCATTCTACAGGACTTGTAGTCTGAGACCATGTCATATGAAGACCATGAGACTACGGTCAAATGAACCTGATGAAGGTCCATGAAAGTCATCATCCTAGTAGATTTGATGAAGGTCGGTCGACTGGGCCCGATTGAGGTCCAAGGGATTTCTTCATACTACCTAACCTGATGAAGGTCGGTCGATTAGACCTGATGGTGGTCCAATGGATTTTTCATACTACCTAACATGATGAAGGTCGGTCGATTGGAATTGATGGAGGTCCAAGGGATTTTTCATACTACCCGACCTAATGAAGGTCGGTCGACTGGGCCTGATGGAGGTCCTAGGGATTCTTCATACTACCTAACCTGATGAAGGTCGGTCGATTGGACTTGATGGAGGTCCAATGGATTTTTCATTCTACTAGGCATGATAAAAGATTCCCTATGTAGTCTGAAGCTGGCGATATTAAATCAATGTCGTATGGAGATGATGACTAACATTTCATGTCTTTTGAGGAAAATGACATTCATGTCTTGTCGAATGGGATCTTAAATAAGTGTAAAGCTTCATACGTGTCATGTCGAGTGAGACATTCGTCTCATGCTGAGTGTAGTGTCCAGTGGGGCATTCACCTCATGATGAACCTTCATTTGGAGCATCCTCCTAGAGTCGAGTCTACATCATTGTAATATCGAGTGGGACATCATCTCATTATGTATCTTCATTTGAAGTATCTTTCTCGAGTCGAGTCTACATCTATTTGTCGAATGAAACTTCAGCCAATAGTTGATCCTTCCTCCATGTCGTGTCGACTAGAACCTTAGCCCCTAACTAAGACATATTCCTTGTCGTGTCGAGTGGTGCTTCAACCCCTAGCTAAGAGTTCTTCCATGTCGTGTGGATTGGAACCTCAGCCTCTAGCTAAGACTTCTTCCTAGTCGTGTCGAATGGAATTTTTATCAAATACTACGACTTCTTTCATGTCATGTCGAATGACACATTTGCCTTGTGCTAGGTCTTCTTCCATCTCATGTAGAATAAGATCTTAAACAAGTGTCAAACCTCATACGTGGAGTGTCGAGTGGAATCTTTGCTCAATTCTAAACCATCATATATGTAGTGTCGATTGTGATCTTTAGCAAGTGATAAGCTGGTAAAGTTGACTAGGATGTCCATGCCAAGTCTTCATTAGAGTATTGTCCATTGGGATATCCTCTTCATGCCAACTCTTCATACACGAAGTGTCGATTGGGGCAGTCATGCCAGATATATTGTTTCATCGTATTAGTGATAGAAAAAGTTGTTCTATTGAAGGGAAGCTTATTTTTCCTTTCTTAGTCGTATGGGAGAGGTATGTTGATTGGGCCTGATGGTTCTTTATGTTGTCGATTGGAATAAATGAGTTTCTCCCTAATGATGATTTTTTTTGAAGTAACCAATGAATACTTGTGTGAGAAGCTATGATATCCCCAATGTGACAATGGGTGGTCTATGGCTTTTTTTTTCTTTTTTTTTTGGTCTAATTACATCAAGTAATATCTTATTGAGATGTATTATTAACGCATCACTTATTATGTCGTTTGGGGGGTTCAAGGTTCTCTCATTGTGATGGTTGGTGGAGCTTTCTCTTTTCTTGTTCCTCTTATCCTCCTCCCACATGATCTCAATGTGGGCCTGAGCCATGGCTTGATCCATTGTGTAGCATCAAATTTGGTGAGATTTTTATAGAGCCCACTTTCTGAAAGTAATCCATTTCTGAACGCTTCCATTGCAGTAGGTAGATGAAGATCTGGGATTTTTATCCTCTCTTTATTGAAGCGAGCCACGTAGCTTCGCAAAGACTCCCATCTCCGTTGCTGGATGGCACTGAGGTCATTGGTGGTCTTCTCAAGCTTGCAAGAACTTGCAAAATGCTTTACAAATTTGTCTGCTAGCTGTTGGTAAGACTCGATGGATCTGTATGGGAGATTGATAAACCAGGTAAGGGTAGGACCATCTAAAGTTTCTCCAAATCCTCTGCATATTCCAGCCCCCATTGGTAAGGGGCCAGACCCGTTGACATCATCTTGTATTTTTAATGGACAACATGGTCGTCTGGGTCAGTTGATCCATCATACATCTTCATTTCTGGTGGACTGAATTTCCTTATTAGTTCGATGGAAGTGATGGTCTCCAAAAATGGAGTATCCGATATCGCGTCGGTTCAACTTTTTCTCACTGGTAGTCTGACATCAAGTAGGCTTGAGAGAATTGCATCTTTGAACTCTTTCATTTCCTTGCGCATGGTGGAGGCAACTTACCGTGCTTGGTCAGTTGGGGAGATATGTTGACTTCTTTCTTGATTTGGTAGATGGTTGTCTGATGGCGGATTGTCGCTTGCCACATTGTTGAATGTCCCGAAGAGATTGGATGAGATTGTATGATTGTTGAGATTGTTCGGAGTATCACGTTGTTGGGAAGTTGATGAGATTTGTTCCAGTTGCTTTTGGAGGGTTATATTGGAGCTTCGTATGGCTTGATTCTCTTCTTCTAAGGCGCGTAATTGTTCTTGAAGTATGGCCAGATGCGTTGTCACAGGATCTAGATTTTGCTCACTGCTAGAAGCCATGGTTGGCTGAACTTTAGGAACCGTAGACTAAGAGATCTTTGCCTGCTATGAATCGCTAAGGCCCCACGGTGGGCGCCAAATTGTGGACGCTGGTTTTCACCCGAGGTCCACAATCGAGAATTTATAGGTTGGGGGTGTTGGTTTCTAATTAGGTTCTAAGAATCATCAAACAAGCATGAAAAACGCATGAATACACAAATGAGAATGGCGGAAACATACTCACAATGATCGGTTCTTGCAACGCGATGAACACAAGCCTTTTCTTCCTCCAAGATGGCTCGGCAGTGGCTCCTCCTTGCAGTGGACTGCTCGGTTTTGACTGGTTTGGCTCCTCCAAGAATCGGCCATGGGAGACCTTCATTGAAGCTCCAGGCTTCAAGCTTCAAAAGGGATTCCATGCTCACAAGTTCACTGCCCTATTACCTTAGGATGACTCATGGTGTGTGCTAGCACTTTGTATTTTGCAACAAAATACTCCTTACTTCTCTTTTTGGCTCGGCATAACCAGAAAATGGAAGAAGAAGGAGATGGCTCCAAGCCGTTTGGGAGAAGGAGGGAAAAGAGAGAAAACGTAAATGAGGAGAGAGAGAGAAAAAAAAAAGAGTTTTGTATATATATTTATTTTTATTTTCCAAAAACAAAAACAAATACACAAAATCATTTCATATCTCAAAAAGTCAAAAAGCAAAAGTAATAAAAGCTTTTCAACTACCACATCAATCACTCAATCAATCAAATTGTCACATCACTCAAAGTGACATGTGATTTGACGCTTGATGTGACTTGCGATTTGACGCTCGATTTGACTTGCGTGCCGCACTCGAATTCGAAATGCGAATGCTCTCGCAAATAATCTCGGGCTCGGGTTCGCTAATTCCAAATTAACGAATTTTCTGTTGCGACGCAATTAAACGATTACGCCTAGCGAAATCACTATTCACGTCGCTAATGAATTAATTCTAAATTAATTCGTTCGCCCGAATTAAAATCTAATTTTAATTCCGCGTCGAAATCCAATTTCGTATAATATATCGAATATATGATTTTATCGATTAATTCTAAATTAATCGTTATCTCTCTTTAATTAATATTTTATCTCAGATAAAATATCTCTGCAATTAATCCCAGATTATTTTTCTCTCTCTTCTAATTAATCTCAGATTAATTAAAGTGCGAGTCATACGTCATCGGTAAATCTTCGGGAAGCGACCCATGAGATCCCCGGATATGCTGGCTGTAAATACGGTCGTCGGACTATCCGAACACGTAAGTACCTCGTACTACGTTTATTCTGATTTACAAGACAAGGTTGGCTTCTAGAAAAGCACCATGCCTACCCAATTCTCCAGAAATATCATTATAGGAATATGTGATTTATATCAAGCGTAGTATACCGTAGTATTGTGTATGTCGATCCAGTATCGGATGTTCACGTGCTAGGCCTGGGGCTGGAATTGTGTCTGCCCCGTACGAAGCACATATCAGATGTCTGGCAACTAGTCTCTATAATCGGATATACATGACCTAGTCATAATATCCCGATAGCTCGAGCATTTAAGAGAACAAGTTCCGTATCCTATGTGACCATCATCTCCATATAACTGGAGTGATACTTCCGTTTTAACATCACACCCAACACACTACGATTCTCAATATACCTAGCATTGGCGTACACAGAACCTGTTAAAGCCCTGGATGACCTCAACCAAAGTATATTGATTGTCGCAAGTATTAGCGGTGCAAGTCTCAGGTTAAGACCAAATACATCTACCCTGATTTCGGACTTCCATAAACACATAGTCATACTACCAATGGAATTCCGATGGGGTCTATCCAGAGCGAAGCTGTTTCCCGTACCATCGGTAAAACACAACCTCCTATTACACTTGCATGAGTATCCTATACCCAAATATATGAGAACTATGTCGTTGTGCCCTCACAACGCGCACAAGTGTAATACTAGTCTTTTACGTATTTATCGATGTCCAATCTCGATAATACTCTGACTAGGGATGTTTAATGATTTATCCTTCATGGACTGATACTGTCTCATATCATTCTCCGTCCTGGAACAAATCATAGGGACCTCCTATCATTTATATAGCTAGGTGATCTAATCACAAATGATAAGAGTGCAATCTCCTTTTTCACATAGTTAATTTGTACAACAACACCGTGATCTGAATAGTGACGCTATGGGTCATAATTGTCCAACATGGGGCACTAGCGATCCTGTAAAACAAAGGTAGAGTTAGCATGGAGGTTACTGCCCACCGGTGTGGTGGGTGCCATAGGCACTCCGACGCTCAAGTCAGTGATGAAGACGAGCCGTAAGTAATGGAAGAGCAAGGCTAGAGACTACCTTTGATCCTTCTGGATTGCCATGAGGGCAGGGTATGTTGGAATGCCGAAGGTGGTAAGTAATGGAACTCAGTAATGTTTAATGCCCTCTCCATGCCATGAGCCTTCTCTTTTATAAGTCCTCTGATGTAGAGTCATTTACTCCTCTCATGCCCGTTGGAATTTATGTAACTGTAGACTTAATGGTGGTGTTTATGATTACCTCTATAACTGCTGATTTAATTGGTGGGTTTTATGAGTTTAGGCGTTTTCCTAACCTAGTTATTGATGAGCGATGGGCGATGGGCTTTGGGAGAGATCTTGGTAATGGGCCTTGCTTCTCTGAGTTCGTGGTTGGCCTAGAGGTGAAATGTCGGTTTTCCCTTGGGCCCAATTTTGGCCCGTACAATAATATTGAATTTTCCTTTCATCTATTTTGCACTGTTTTATTTACTTGTTTTAAGTTTAAATTCACCATCCAATAAAACAACCAATCTATTAGATACTCGTAAATATTTGGCTTCATAAATTAATAGTTTAGGTATTAAGTCCTCGTGGGATCGATACATTTTATACTACTTGAGCGATACGTGCACTTGCGTTACGTGAGTGATTTCACCAATCATTTTTGATGAGATGGTGGTTTAGTGTATGTGAAATTGAGTGTAATATGATGTATTGTGCATTGGTTTTTAGTATGTAAGTGTTAGTTGTACTTTTAGGTAGAGGATGAACATGGAGAAGCAAAAAAAACATACTCCTGGAAAACTGATTCGTGTCGGGACACTAAAGGGCTGTGCGTTGCGATGCGTAAGGGAAAAATGGCAACACATTTCTGGATGTTGCGTTGTGCGACATGTAAGGATTTGCGTCGCGACGCGTGGCACAAAATCATTCCCAAATCAATTTTAAATCATCCCAATTCCACCCTAGCGTATTAGAGACCACATTTACGGTCTCGTATCAGTTCGCGTACATACAGTATAACTTATTACAAGCATGATATACCAAGTGACGATATCACATACTTGAATTGAAAAGTTTAGCCTAGTTCCACTTGTCTCATGGTTTATAATATAACCAAATTACCGCTTATAAACCATTGCAGGAATTGTAATTTTCCTTCGACGAAGCAATATAGCACCAGCCATATTCTAATTTGTGAGTGGACATTATCCTTTGAAGCTGATTTTTGTTATGTTATTTTTCATGTCAGACTTATTTTTACGCACTTAGGGCGTTAGCCGGTTTTATTACAGTTGGTTATGAAAAAGTATGTTTTTAAGAAATGTTTTAGAAAATAATTTTAAAAGCTTGTGATTTATGATTTTCTAGGCATGGGGGAAAAATCCACCTCAATATGTAACTTGTACAGATATTGAATTCACAGACAGCACATGTGCACATGTAGAGGAATGGGGGGACGGTGATACATAGCGCCCCCAGATCCTAGTTCGGGACTAGGGATGACAGATGCCTCTAGATCCTAGTTTCAGAGCTTGGAGGACGGCGATACGTAATGCCCCAAGACCACTAGTTTCAGATACAATAGTGGCATGCTTTGAGGGACGGTGATAAGTGACGCCTCAAAGTCATGGATTTGTACTCCTGGCTCTAGTTAGGAGTATGGGGGGACGACGATACATAATTCCCTCATATGCCAAGTTTTTCAGAGACATATCAGTTTTCAGATATCAGGTTTTCAGAAAATAGTTTTCAGAGATCAGATTTTAGAAACAGTTTTCAGGAAACAGACATTTTAGAAATATTTTTCAGAATAGATCTTTCAGATACAAATTTACAAAAAAAACAGACTTTCAAAAGCAGATTTCAGAAAGATAAGTTTTATAAAAGAGATTTCAGACATGGATCTTCAGAAAAAAGTTTTTGTATAAGGCTATTTCTGAATTTTGATTTTAGAACCAAATATTTTATAACATTATTTCAATTTTCGTCCCCTCACTTAGATCATACAACGGTCTAACCCCCCACTCCTAGTTTTCTATTTTTACAGGGATTCACGGAGGACGGGCTCGGGAGGACGGATATTGATGCAGTCACTAGGTTATGGAGTCCATCAGTTCAAGACAGAAAGAGTGAGAGTCCAGTCAGAGTCAATTAGAATTTATGTATTAATCTTGGGTTATGTAATAGTCATTATAAGTAAGTATTATTAAGTATACAGTTATTAATATTGAACTTGTATTTCATGTTGTCGAGTTTGGGCATTGGTCCCATAAATAAGATTTTGATTGAGAAAATAGTAAAATTGTAGCTTATAGTTAGGAAGATATAGGCTCAGGGGGAATTGTACGGTCTATTACATGCTGGTAACATTTATCAGATCGAGGATGTTACATTATAGTTATATATAAGTCTATATATTTATATGTATATGTTGAGATATATTGAGTTATTGAAGGCATGAGAAATATAAATATGTGATTGTTGAGATAAGATTAATGGATTGAATGTGAGATGTGATTGTTTTGGATGATGTGTACTGTTATGTTATGCCTTCGGATTTTGTATAATAGCGGTCGGAGATGTGATGAGCTGAGATGAGAGATGAGATGAGATGAGATAAGATATTATGAGAGAGCTCATGAGAGGCTATGCGATGTTATTCATAATTATTAGTGGAGCATGTTTCAGTTCCCACTTACACATTTATGCGGGATGATATGGTAGGAAACCTTGGGAGTTGTGATGAGGTACTCTCCTATTGGTTTCAATCCACTATTATACCGGACCCATATTAGTAACCATGTTTTATGGATGTTTGTATTGTTGTGAAAATAATTTCTTGAGATGATCATATTATAGTATATGTTATTTTCAAATATTATTACATATATAAACACACACACACACACACACACATACATACATACATACATACATACATACATATCCATATTTTGTTAGTGAGTTCATATTGAGAGTATGAGTGTTTTACTTACTGAGCTCTTTAAGCTCACCATCTATTTCCCAAACATCCCAAGTAGTTTACCAGCACAGCAGTAGCAGTACCAGGAATTGATACACGTGCCACAGTCGTTTTTCGGGTTGGTCCGGATATTTAAGATATCATTTTCATATTTTTAAGATTTGCGTTATAAACATTAATATTGAAGATTTTATTTGGAGATTTTATAAATTGTTATATATTTTAAAATTCATATTTTTAAGAAGTATTATTCGTGCATATTTGTTTGTATTATATGACATGTAGAATGTTAGAACTAAAGAGATCTGCGGATTCCTTCTAGATTTTAGGCCCGCGCTAGATTAGGGTTGTGGATATTTATTATAACTATCTTTCAAAATATTATGAGCCTCGTTACTCATGCTTTAGAATAGTTTACTCTAAACTTACGATGTTCTTAAATCTTATTGATGATACATACGATGTTTGTGATACCTTTGAAGAGATTCAAGCTTTTACTGACGCAATAGAAATGTTGTATTTATATGTAAAATATTTTCTTTTCCTTTCTCATTTTATATTATTGATTTAATTTTTAACATTTTACTCATATATCTCCCTCATTGATTGGAGTCGCAGAACTAGGATTTTGATTCGGTAGGGGTCATAATACAATTTACTCATATATATATACATACATATATTATGGGCCGATGATAAATTCCTATAACAATAAACGAGAAATTATTGTTAAATAGTTAGTGATTAAGTTATGAGAAGGGAAGAGAATAAAGGAATCACACATCTAAAAGTTACAAAAGGAAATAAGTGTTTAAATACATTTATTGCACCAATTTGATTCAAATTGATTGGTGGAAATTTTGGAGGGAAACACAATTTGGCACTTGTGGCTATGAATTAATATTATATATTATATAGTCAAAGATATGCACTTGGGCAGTTGGGGCACTTAGGCCTTGGGCATAAAATTAATTACCAATTAAAACTTTTTTCGAAATTAATTATTTTAATTAATGCTAACAGTTATGACAGTTAATTGGAAAGGAAGTGTCCATTGCCAATGGTTGCCTAATGTTTATAAATGCCAATGAAATTCCAGAATTCGAAATATACATAAAATATTCTCTCATTCCCTACAACTTCTCTTTGTGTTCTTGGGAGAAATTCCAGATTTGGTATCTAGAATTTATGTTTAGGCTTTGTAGAAATCATAGAGGGATACTGCCATAAACCCGGAAGCACTTATAGTGGGGGCATTAATTCCTTAAGGATAGTGACTACACTATCAAAGCTATATTCATATTATTGTAATTTACTTTTACGCTTCCATTATTTCTAACAATCTTAAGGAATTAATACTATATTGTAATGGAGGCCACTGGTTCTGACTCTGTCTTCAACAAGATATTCAATCCAGAGGTGTTCAAACTGGATCATTTTGATGGCACCAATTTTACTCGTTGGAAGGACAAGTTGCTTTTTCTTCTTCTAGAATTGGGAATTGCTTATTTGTTGAGTGCTGATCTTCCTGCAATTCCCGAACCATCCGACGAAGACACTGATGAGATCAAGGCATCTCGTAAGAAACGTGAAGAGGATGAAGTGCTCTGTAGAGGTTTTATCTTGAACTCTCTTTCTGATAGACTATATGATTTATTTCGTCCAATTAAATTGCCACAAGAAATTTGGAATGCCTTGGAAAATAAATATATTTATGAAAAACAAGGCACATACAGATTTGAGGGTATGAAATTTTTTGAATTTCAAATGGTAGATGGTAAATCTATCATGAATCAAGTTGATGAATTATTATTGTTGGTTTCTAGACTCAAAGATTTAAAAGTGAATGTTTTTGAATCTCTTCAAGCGGCTGTTGTAATTGTAAAATTATCAACCACTTGGAATGACTATAGAAAGAAGTTATTACATACTTCTGAAAAATTCACCATAGACCAATTAATAAAGCATATTTGAATTGAAGAAGAAACAAGAATTCGTGAGAATAAATATGCTTTGGAATCTGGTTCTAAGGTGAACAATGTTGAGTCTAGAAAAACAAACAATAATTCTGGAAATTCTAACAAGGCTGGAAACAAAAGAAAGTTTGATGATGTTTCAAAAGAGAATTCTTCTAACAATAAGAAAAACAAGTCTTGTTTCTTTTGTGGTAAAAGGCCATTTCAAGAAAGAATGTAGGTTTTATAAGAAATTAAAGATGGAGGGGAATGCTGGACAGAAAAAGGCAAATATGATCGAATATCAAGCATCTCATTCAAAAATCGTTGCTATGGTTAAAACATTGGATATTAGTATGGTAACCGAATGCAATATGGCAACAAGTGAAATATCTGCAGATTGGTGGTATGATTCTGGTGCTACTGTTCACATTTGCAAAAACAAAAATTTCTTCAAAAATTATGAAGTTGCTGCAAATGATGAGAAGGTTTTGATGGGGAATCATGACATTGCCAAAGTTCTTGGAAAAGGAAGAGTTGAACTACAATTTACTTTTGGAAAGAAGTTAATTTAATCAATGTTTTTCATGTTCCTGATGTTAGAAAGAATTTAGTTTCTGTCAATTTATTATGTAAGAAAGGCCTTATGGCTGTCATAGAGGCAGAAAATATTATTTTCTCTAATAATAGTATATTTGTTGGACAAGGTTATTCTTGTGATGGCATGTTTAAACTAAGTATTAATAAAGTTGATGTTTCTATTTATATGATCGAGTCATCTTTTGATTTATGGCATGCTCATTTATCACATGTTAATTTTAGATCAATCAAATATATGTCTAAACATGGGTTGATACCTAACATTACTAAACATGGTAAGAAATGTGAAATATGTATACAAGCCAAAATGACTAAGAAACCATTTCCTAGTAATGAAAGAACAACAGAATTTCTAAGACTCGTGCATTCTGATATTTGTGAATTAAATGGACATTGAACTATGGGTGGTAATAGATATTTTATTACATTCATTGATGATCGTTCTAGATTCACATATGTTTATTTAATGAGAACAAACGATCAAGCATTTGATGTATTTAAGTGTTACAAAGCATTGGTTGAAAATCAATTGGAAAAGAAAATTAAAATCCTACGAAGTGATCGAGGAGGTGAATATTTTTCCAATGAATTCTCAAAATTTTGTAAAGAAAATGGTTTGATTCACCAAGCTAGTGCACCTTATACCCCACAACAAAATAGTCTGGCTGAAAGAAATGGTAGATATGATAAATACTATGCTAATGCATGCTAGATTACCAATGAATCTATGGGGAGAAGCCTTATTAACCTTATTTTGTGCATAACAGAATACCTTCCAAGAAAATTAAGGCTTCACCATATGAGATATGGAAAGGAAGAAAGTCTAACTTAAATTTCTTAAGGGTATTGGGCTGTTTAACCTATTATAGAGTTCCTGATCCTAAATGAACAAAATTAGGACCAAGAGGAATTAAAAGTATTTTTGTGGGTTATAGATTATTAGACATTGAGACTAATGTAATTATAGAATGTAAGGATGTTGAGTTCTTGGAATCTAAATTTATTGGTGATTCAAAGATTTCACACAATAATGCGGAAAATTTAACTCCAACTATAACTCAGAATAATCCTACAAAAACCAATGATTATGATACAGTAACTCGGGATGATACTTCTGTAACTCCGAGTACTGGCTTGGATCTTAGCTCTTCTCCAAATAAAATTAAAAGAAAGGCAAGTGAATATCCTACAAAACCTAGGAGAAGTCAGAGAGCTAGAAAAGAAAAGAGCTTAGATCTTGATTTTATTGATTCTCAAGCATTAGTCTTTCTAGTTAAAAGAAGTAGAGATGAGGTATTAAATAAAATACCAATAATTTTAAATTTAGAAGAGGATCCTAAATCTTATAAAGAATCAATGATTTCAAGAGATTCGGCTTTTTGGAAAGAAGCAATAAATGATGAAATGGATTCTCTCCTATCAATGGTACATGGGTTTTGGCAGATTTACCGCTTAATTCTAAACCCATTGGATGCAAATGGGTGTTTAGAAGGAAATACAATACCTATGGATCTCTACAAACCTTCAAAGCAAGACTAGTTGCTAAAGGTTTTAAACAAAGGGAATGAGTAGATTATTTTGATACATATGCTCATATTACCAGGATTACTTCAATTAGGGTGTTGTTCGCTTTAACATCAATTTATGACGTATATGTCCATCAATTGGATGTTAAAACAGCATTCTTGAATGGTGATCTTGATGAAGAAGTCTATATGGAGCAACCTGAAGGGTTTGTGCTTCCTGGAAATGAAAAGAAAGTTTGTAAACTGGTTAAGTCATTGTATGGATTAAAGCAAGCTCCGAAACAGTGGCATGAAAAATTTGATAATGTTATATTGTCAAATGGATTTAAATATAATGGAGCTGATAGATTCATTTACTCTAAATTCATAAAGGATTATGGTGTGATAGTATGTCTTTATGTTGATGACATGCTAATTATAGGAACTAATATGCAAGACATAAATGATACTAAGAATTATTTAACTTCTAAATTTAAAATGAAGGATTTGGGAGAAGTTGATACTATCTTAGGTATCAAAGTTAAAAAATGTAGTGGGGGCTTCGCTTTATGTCAATCTCACTACATTGACAAGGTTCTTTCCAAATTTAATCATTTGGGTATAAAAGAATTTAATACTCCATTTGATGTTTCTAATAAACTAGTTAAAAATTCGAGAAGATCCGTGAGTCAATTAAGTTATGCTAGTGCAATTGGGAGCTTGATGTATGCAATACATTGCACTAGAACAGATATTGCATATGTTGTTTGTAAATTATCAAGATATACACATAATCCCAGAGTTGATCATTGGAGAGCAATAGGAAGATTTCTTGGTTATCTTAAAAGGACAAAATCCTTTGTGTTAGTTTACAAAAGATTTCCTTTGGTATTAGAAGGATATTGTGATGCTAGTTGGATAACTAGTGTTAATGATAACAAGTCAACGTCTGGCTGGATTTTCACTTTAGGTGGAGGAGCTATTTCATGGGCTTCAAAGAAACATACGTGTATAACCCACTCTACTATGGAGTCTGAGTTCATTGCTTTAGCAGCTGCAGGCAAAGAGGTAGAATGGCTAAGAAATTTATTGCTAGATATAAAGTTGTGGCCACAACCGATGCCAGCTGTCTTTTTGCACTGTAATAGAGAAGCAATTATGTCTAGGGCATTTAGCAAGATCTACAATGGAAAGTCTAGACATATTGCTTTAAGACATGAGTACATAAGACAACTAATTTCTGATGGTATCATCACAGTTGTCTATGTAAGGTCCAAAGACAACCTTGCTGACCCATTGACAAAATGACTCTCGAAAGATATGATAATAAGCACAACAAGTGTTATGGGTTTAAAGGTAATATGATATGTCACTAGTAATAGGAACCTTACCTCAATTATTGTTCTAACAATATAGGGGTTTAAAAGGTAACAACAAGTTATAGTTTGTGACAACTAACAAGTACTAGAAATTATAGTACTTAAGGAAAATAGGGTGAGTATAAATTACTCTTAATGAAGAAATAGAATTCGGTTAAGAACTAAGTAAGTCCAAATCAAGGACTTGATTAAATCTTCACCTATGTAAACACAAGAAGTGGTGCCACTTCAATCAAAGTTTGGGATATTAAAACTTTGTAAGTGTTTATGAATTCAGGAGGTAGTACAAGGCCATATTATGGTGCTAAAGCTCACGGTGAACATATTAAGAAGTGGACTTGATTTAAGTGTTTAATGTGTATAACTTTTTTCCGTTTTGTCAATTAAGGAATTGAGGTTTAAAGAGAATTAATCTAACCATCAATTTCGACAAAACTTGAAATGCTTATACAAGTAGTAGGTCAAAGTCGAAAGAAACCTATTATATACATTAAAGTTTAAATCAAGCATATAAATCACTAACTAATTGGGGATTGTTAGTGATTAAGTTATGAGAAGAGAAGATAATAACAGAATCCTACATCTAAAAGTTACAAAAGGAAATAAGTGTTTAAATACACACTACAAGAAAATATTATATTAGCGACGGAAAATAGAGACGGATTAATCCGTTTCAAAACTTAGAAACGGAATAGCGACGGAATTGAAATGGATTACATAATTAGCTACGGAATTTAACGACGGGACAAAATTCCATTACTAATAGTGGCGGGAATAGAATGGCGAGAACAAAAGCGACGGAATAGCGACGGATTATTTAATCCGTCTCTATATTTAGTGACAGAATTCATATTCCGTCTCTAAATATAGACTAAACTGAGACGGAATGCCTTTCCATTTCTAAATAGAGACGGAATATCCATTTCGTTTCTATATAGCGACGAAATTAATATTCTGTCGCTATATTTTAGAGACGGAAAATAATTATGTCGCTATATGTAGCGACAGAATATTAATTCCGTCTCTAAATAGCGACGGATACTAATTATGTCTCTATACATAGCGACGGAAAATGAATTCCGTCTCTAAATAGCGACGGAAATAGTTTACGTCTCTATATATAGAGACGGAATCTAAATTCTATCTATATATAGCGACGAAATTATTTGTCTGTCGCTAATTGTATATAAATAAATCAGCTTTCTCTTTCGCTTTCCCCAGTCTCACTGAATCCCTACTTAAATCCCTAAATAAATCAGCTTTTTCTTTCCCTCAAATTTCTCACTCCCACTTTCATCTCACTTTCGGTCGTTCTAAATCTTACTCCGCTCCTCTCTCCTCGCTCCTCATACTCTCACGAAAAAGGCAGGTAATTGAATTTTCTGCTTATTTTTCTTTTTTCTTTTGACGGAAAATGACTGAAAATTGTTACTCTAAATGGGGGTTATAACTGACTTTTATTGTAAAACTGACTAATGGGGGTCTGTTAATTGACTTGTCCTGGTTCAAAAACTTGTTAGCTCGTGCACTGCTATGGCGTTTGTTCTTTGTGTGTTGGCCAATTAGTGTCATTAAACAATAAATAACATGTAAACAAACAGATCAAACTAGAAAGTAGATCTAATATGCATAAACCCTAAAAAAACCTTTAAAACTTGAGAATCAGAAAAACCTTGTTACAAAGACTAAAAAACAGTAGTCCGGATCGAGAAGATTCTCTGTCCTTAAGAACTTATCGGCCACGTTTCAGTGCTCTACGGATTTGTGGCCAATGTTCTCCCAGGATAATCCGGATTCCTCTTGTTCAAGGAGCACTCCTTAACAAGATCTTGAACTTGGAATATGGTGGTACTCTCTCAGACTCAAGAAGACAATATGTGACTCAAATCTTTTTATGAAAATCGGGTTTCTTTTCTGTGTATAATAAGGAACATAAAACTTCCTTTTTATAAGCATGGAAGGGTGCCTCCCTTTGGGTTGGAGTGCAACCCTCCAAAGGGTTGCACCCCTCCTATGCATCCCTTGAGCATAGGACCATGTTACACACAAATTGAGGACATGTCCCTAAGGGGTACCATCCAAATGACATGTCCCTCCTCCATCCAACACAAAATATTTGAATATTTGAAGAATTTACAACATTGTGTTTACTGTGTGTTTGTTTGTTCTGGTGCATTCGTTCTTGGTGTCTGACTTTGATTTGTCCTTGGATCTTTGTTGAATGTGTTCAATGTGAATCAAACATAGTTGTGGGATCAAGAAGTTGAATCTTGCAAAGAGAATCAGAAGCTTATGCCCCTGTATTTACTGTGTGTTTGTTTGTTCTCCTATGGAGATTATTCTGCACTCTAACTCACTCAATGCTACTAATTTGGTCCAAAGATGTTTTAGATGGAAGAGAATGCAAGTTTGAATGAAATGCTTTTTCGTAACATGGGAAAATGACAAGGATAATATGTTCTGTTCTCGGTGAATTTTCATTCTTCCAACACAGTTGGCTTACTTTTTGTTGTATTTCATCATTTACTTGCACTCTATTGTATTTGTTGTTTGGAAATCCTTGGGATTCTCTGTCCGAGTTATCATACTTCATTACTTTTCCCTACGGCAGCAATTAGTATTTATCATATTTTTTTGTCCTGCAACTTTAATGTTATTCTGTAACACACTGTATTCTGCTGATTTGTATTAAGCTATAATCATGTAAGCTGATTAATTATTGTAGTTCTATATTTATTTCTTAATCTTAATTTTTTTATGCTGCTACTGAACAGATTTTTCAATTTCTTAGGCTGGATAAGCTGACACAGCTACTTATAATCCTGCATTAAAAGGAACTCCTCTGGGCAAAACACTGAGGTATGAAACTTCATTTCAAATTCGTGTCTTATTAAATTTTTATGTTATTTCTGGGAGTCTAATAGGATGGTAATGTACATTATTCTGATCAGACTATGGAGTAGTGAATAATGACCTTTTGCTGCATCCATGGAATTAAGAAATTCTTATTTTTGCACGATTAGTACTCCTGAAAGAAGATGATGAACTGTTGTCTGACAGATATATATAGTAAATCTTTTTTAATGCTGCAACAGGTTGCTGAATGATCAACGATTAATATTTTGAATGGTCATTTGTAGTTTTCAAAAACTGAAAGACATTTTGTTAAAGACGTGCAGTGTATCATCTCTTTAGGCATTCAGGATTTAGTTAGGATCCTTTTTCCATCCCTTCATTACAAGTGCAATCTGCAACTTAGGTGTACATCAAGGGATTTTCTAAAATTTATGCCTTCATATGTGAAACCATGCTAACATGAATAATTTGTCTCCATTGATGAGAGGAAGTATGCTTTTCAAACAATTTTAGGCACGTTTGTCTCCTTGTTTCATTCTTCATAGATAATTTTCGGCATGAATATAGCCAAACCAAACCAAACCAAACCAAACAATTTTTTTTTTTTTTTTCCATTAACATAGGGTGCGTCGGTTACATGAATCACTTGACGTAATTGATATATTTCTTTTAAATGGAATTCTCGTCTTTTCGTCGAAAACACCAATGAAAAGATGATCTGATTATGTATTTTCGTCTAGTCATTAGCATTTATTCAATTTCATTCAAATAAATTGACTGTAGCTCGGTCTCTCACTTTCTCGTAGGTCACATCTCGCAGCTCGCCAGCCCAACCACTATCCGCAGTCGCCTCATCAAGCATCAGGTACTTGTTGTTTTTCTTGACTTTTGTTATAGTTCGGTTGTTTTAATTATAACAGTCCAGTAAAGACTTGAGCATTTACTTAGATGTGTGAAAATTGATTATAACATTCCAGTAAAGACTTGATGTAAATTTTTGTTTATAAATTATAAATTTTTAATTTTTTCTTTTCAAAATCATTTTTGTTTTCTTATATATATTTTTTTATTGATGGTAGGCTGCTGTGGAGCAAATGTCAGCGATTGCATCTCAGTTTTCAGAGGAGTCTGGTGAGCCTGAGACTCAGCTTGACACCAATCGCCTATACTTAGATGTGGTTGGAGTGGATACTAAGAAACGCCGAGTGTACGGTCTCAGCTCTCTTGCATCGCTTTCATATCCGGATTCGTTACGCAGCTCAGGTAGATCACACTACGGTACGACTTTTGATGATACATTTGAGCAGCGGGTACAAGAGCGAGTTAGGATTGAAATGCAGACTATACAACAACGACTGGATGAAGAGCAACGAAAGAGAAATGAAGAGATGCACTGCCGACTAGAGGAATAGCAGTGGAAGAGAAATGAAGAGGTGCTTGATCTCAAACAGAAGATGGCATACATGGAACGGTATTTTCTGATGATGAGAGACTTGAGTTCACAGACTTCCTCTTCAGATCCACATGATCCTCTGAATGATTGTGAGCACAGAGATAAGGAGAATTAACTTATATGTATTTATTTTATGTTGTACTTTTTTACACATAATTTTTATATAATAAAATTTTTATTTTAATATTTGTTGTGTTTATTTTATAATTTAAGTAATTAATATATTTATTTTATAATTTTACTCTAATATTAATAATAATATTGTTTAAAATAAATTTAATTTCTTTAAAGAATTTAAAAAATAATAATTTTATTAAAAAAAATATGTTTCTAAATTCATTTGTTACTGATTAGCGACGGAATTTTCTGTGTCTATATAGCGACGGACATTTCCGTCTCTATATAGACACGGAAAATTCCGTCTCTTTATAGCGACGATATTTTCCGTCGCTGTATAGATACGGAAAAATTAATCCGTTTCTATATTGGCGACGAAATTTTTCGTTTCTAATTAAAGACGGAATCAATTCCGTCGCAAACTATAGGGACGAAATTAATATTTTCATCGCTATATTTTTTGCGACCAACGGAACAGAGACGGAAAAATTTCGTCTCTGTTCCGTCCCTAATGGACATTAGCGACGGATTAGAGACGGATATTTTCGTCTCTATTTCTCAGTTTTCTTATAGTGATATTTATTGCACCAATTTGATTCAAATTGATTGGTGGGAATTTTAGAGGGAAACACAAATTGGCACTTGTGGCTATGAATTAATATTATATATCATATAGTCAAAGATAGACATTTGGGGCACTTGGGCCTTGGGCATAAAATTAATTACCAATTAATACTTTTTTCGAAGTTAATTATTTTAATTAATGTTAATAGTTATGACAGTTAATTGGAAAGGAAGTGTCTCTTGCCAAGGGTTGCCTAAGGTTTATAAATGCCAATGAAATTCCAGAATTCGAAATATACATAAAATCTTCTTTCTTTTCCTACAACTTCTCTTTGTGTTCTCGGGAGAAATTCCAGATTTGGTATCTAAAATTTCTGTTTAGACTTTGTAGAAATCCTGGAGGGATACTGTCATAAACCCGGAAGCACTTATAGTGGGGACATTAATTCCTTAAAGATAATGACTACAGTGACTACACTATGAAAGTCATATTCATATTACTGTAATTTACTTTTGTGCTTCCATTATTTCTAACAATTATAACTAAATGCTTATACAAGTTACAAAGCTTACTGTAATTGTACTTGCTAAAATATAATATATGCTGTATAATTAACTAAATTCTTCGTTTTCAGGACGGACATTGAAGCCCTTTACAATTAATCAGTTGCCAGATTATATGAAAAATATTTATAGCCCATTCATGAAACTTTTTGATGAGATGCAAGATGAATTCGC
>SKCR01050133.1:0-39419 GCA_019454045.1 Zanthoxylum bungeanum | reverse complement strand
TTGTCTCAAAATGGGTAGAAGCTGAGTCGTTCCGGAACGGTACAGCAAAAACGATGGCCAAGTTCATAGCATGGACCTCATTTGTCGGTATGGTATGCCGCACCACAACGGTCACGGACAATGGGGTACAGTTTCAAGGAGAGACAAAGGCAATGCTACAAAGGTACGGGATAGGCCATCATAAGTCATCACCTTACAGGCCACAAGCGAATGGGGCAGTTGAGGCAGCCAAAAGACTGTAAAGACAATTCTGGCTAAGATGACAGGAGAACTGCAGGGATTGGCTGAGAGACTACCGTATGCCTTGTGGGGGTACAGAACGTCAGTCAGAACAGCAACGGGGCAACACCTTACTCTTTAGTGTACGTGATGGAAGCGGTACTGCCGGTGGAATGGAAATACAGTCTATGAGGGTATTAGCGAGAGACAGAGTTACCTGAGTCAGAATGGGCCGCACAGAGATTTGATCAGTTAGCACTTTTGGACGAGAAAAGGATAAGAGCCTTACATCACATGCAGTTGTATCAGAAGAGACTGGCCCGGGCCTTCAACAAGAAAGTACATCCACAAAGATCAGAAAGGGTGATTTGGTACTTAAGCAGTCGAGGCCGTCGACAACAGATCCGAGAGGGAAATTCAGGCCAAACTGGGAAGGACCTTACATCGTTCAGAAAGTCATGGGAAATGGAGCAGTGAAGTTGTCAGACCTCGAGGGAAATGAATTCACAGAACCAATCAATGTCGACAGGTTGAAGTTGTACTTTGCTTGAGAAGACTTGGTCGCCAGGGGAAGACCTAACCCAACGGAAAGGAAAACCCCTGCATACATGCATGCACATAACCTATATTGCATATTTTTGTGTTTGTTCTGTTTTGTGTAAACATGGTGTTGAAGACGGAAAAGAGCGAGCAGTAAGCCAATAAGAGATAGTAAAAGCACAATATTTGATCTGGGCAGTAATCTGAAGATTGAGGTCCCAATGAAGTTAAGTTCCGGGTATGGGTCTCGGAGGGCGAAGTCCACATCACATCATATCAGCTTGGGGGCGAGGCCCATATCGGCTGAGGAGCGAGGCTCCACATTACATTACATCAGTTGGGGGCGAAGCCCATATCGGCTGAGGAGCGAGGCTCCACATCATATTACATCAGCTTGGGGGCGAAGCCCATATCGTTGAGGAGCGAGGCTCCACATTGTACCAGCTTGGGGGCGAAGCCCATATCGGCTGAGGAGCGAGGCTCCACATCACATTATATCAGTGGGGGCGAAGCCCATATCGGCTGAGGAGCGAGGCTCCACATCACATTACATCAGCTTGGGGGCGAAGCCCATATCGGCTGAGGAGCGAGGCTCCACATTGTACCAACTTGGGTGCGAAGCCCATACCGGCTGGGGAGCGAGGCTCCACATCACATCATGTCAGCTTGGGGGCGAAGCCCATATCGGCTGAGGAGCGAGGCTCCACATCACATCATGTCAGCTTGGGGGTGAAGCCCATATCGGTTGAGGAGCGAAGCTCCACATCACATCATCAGCAGTATCGAGATGCGTCTCAGGATCGAGGTCCACTGCAATATCAGCTCAGCTCGAGACAGCTAGCTAGCCAGGTAAGTAAAAAATGCATTGTATAGACTTTGATAGACTGTCACTGTCACACACTGCACAAGGCCCATCAAAGGGGGCGACTGTAGGCATTGCTTTTTCACATGTGAAACCCGATGATGAGTCTCAGTTGGAGGCACTACTTTTTTAGCTAAGGATATTGCGGGAAACGGGGTCGGAAGGGGAAATTCAGAATAAGTGCGTCATCAAGTTCATTTCACAAGCTTACTGTCTTCGTTAGTGCTGCGTTCGTTACTACGTTCGAACGTCAGGCAGATTGCGGACGTTCGTGCCGCGTTCGAATTGGCGTTCGAATGGTTGCCGGTAATTCTGGTTTTGCTGCTAGCCTCACACCCCAGCCCATTTAGCTCCCCAAAGCCCATAAAACACATCCCAAATTAAAGAAATAAATATTAATTTAAACATTAAACATTAAATAAAATATTTAAACCATTTACCAATTAAATAAAACAGTTATCTAACTTAAACTAAAATCATGCCTAATTTAAATAATTTGAATATATCATATACTAAAATTAAAAAGAAGATATGCCTAATTAAAACCAATCAAATATTTGACTTCCTAATCTAACAAGACATCTACCAATTTAAAATAGTTGACTTCCTAATTTAAATATATTTGTCCCCCCTCAATCTTGTGTATACCATCCATAGGACTCATAATTTGGAAACTAGATCTCTTCCTTGTGAGACAAGGACAAACCCTAGCTCTCTTCTATATAAACATGCATTAACCTAGCCACACCATCTCTCCACTTCTCTAATACACGCCCAAGACAAAAAAAAAACTTGACATATACACAAAAAGAGAACAAAGAGCCCTAACCATCTCCTCCATAGCCGAATCCTCCACAAGCAACTATCCTCCATAGCCGAATCCAAAACAAACCAAACTCACCCTTAGCCGAATCCAGAACACCAAAATCCTTCAAAGTCGAGATCACCACAAGCAATAACCCTCCTTAGTCGAATCAAAATGCTCCCCTCCTTCAACGAGAACACATCCCCCCATACAGCCCTTACAATCACTGAAACACCCCCTAAAGCACGCCTAAACAGCCCTTGATTCACCTTAAAACAGCAGCCCAAATCCTCTTAAAACAGTCCCTAAAAAACCTTAAAAACAGTGACATAAAACTGCATTCATAATCTTAAAAATAATCACACACAACTGCACTAAGAACCCACACAAACTTGGAACAGTTCATTGAACGTCAAAACAGGTGGCCTGAGCAGTGAGCAGCAAAACAGAGGCCGAACAGGATCAGAACGGAGTTCGAACCGCAAGTAAAACAGCAAAGCAGTGAGCTAGGATGCTAAACCAGTGAACCCGAGAAGTTGAGGAGCTGTACCCTTCCGACGTCCGTGAAACGCAAGCCTGAAAGTTGGCAAAAAGGTTAGATCTGAGGGTACTTTTCACACCCGTGTTTATGTAACTTTCGTTATTTATTTTGACTGTATTTTACTTATTTGTCGAATCTTGTTTGTGTATGATGTGTGTTGTGGGTATTGGATGAATGGAACAGTGTCGTCTCTTGTGGTATATAGGATGGAAACCCAGACGTAAATTCTGTAGCCGAATCCGAATGGATGGTAGTGCGGTATGTACTTTGGATACAACTCCACGTACCACTTGAGTAAACGGCACCCTCTTTTGTTTTGTGTTGCTTTGGTTTATTTATTTTTCGTCACTTAAATTCTGCATGTTGCTTATTTGTGCATTACTCAATCGAGCGCATGGGCTTAGTAAGTGGAATGAAAGATCCCCTATGGGGAGGGGTTAAAGCCCTTTACCACGATGCTTTGCCGCGCCGGTTGACGTGTGTTCGGTTGGATGTAAGATGTGTTCAACGGGCATACTTAGTTCGATATGATTGTCTTTATGTTTGTATGCATGATGCGATCGAGCGCATGGGCTTAGTAAGTGGAATGAAAGATCCCCTATGGGGAGGGGTTTAAATCCCTTTACCACGACGCTTTGCCGCGCCGGTTGACGTGTGTTCGGTTGGATGTAAGATGTGTTCAACCAGGCATACTTAGTTCGATATGATTGTCTTTATGTTTGTATGTATGATGTGATGCGAGATCAAGAGCCCGAAAAGGCCACCTTTACGGCAGTACTTCGCCGCGCCCCTTTATTTTGTTGTTTATGTATTGTGTCCCATTTCATGCATCAGGTCTGTTCCCGTTCGAACGCGTTTACGAACGCAACTCGAACGCGCATGCATTTTGCCTTATCATGCATCAGGTCTTATTTCTGTTCGAACGCGTTAACAAACGCCATACGAACGTGAGCATTCTGTTTCATTTCCGTTCGAACGCGTTAACAAACGCCATATGAACATGAGCATTCTGTTTCATTTCCGTTCGAATGCGTTAACAAACGCCATACGAATGCGAACCTTCTGTTTACCGTTCGAACGCGTTTACGAACACTACACGAACGCGCACCCACTGAACTGAGTCCTCTTCATTAGATTTCATGCATAGTTTTCCTAGTAGCTATCCCCACATGTGTGAAATAAATGTGCTTAATGTATCACGATTCATATGCTTATGTGATGATAACATTTGAGTATTGTTTCTTGTGGTATATCAGATGGAAAACCAGACGTAAATTCCGTAGCCGAATCCGAATGGACGGTAGTGCGGTCTGTAGTTGGGATACAATTCCACGTACCACTTGGAAAAGTGCCCATATGTATGCTTGTATGTTTAGTATGTATGTTTGTGTTTTCTTGAACATGGTATGCCAATGAAGTTGTATGTTCGTTGCTACTTTGATGTATTTTCAAGCATGCAATCTTAGATGTGAGATATATGTGAAATGCATGTATGAGTTTTATTTTGTATATGTGAATTTAGAAGCATGATACTCTTGGAAATAAGTGTTATTTAAGCCTGATTAAATTATTACATAAATCCTTTTATTACAAGTGACATAAGTAAGGGACCATTCCAAACCCAACGGTTTGAGGTATTCCCTTGCGAGGGGTGAGTGCGGCCTTAAATCTCATTTTCCCGGTTCACACCGGGTGGCGATTCCATTACTCTCCGGTTTAGTCCCTCGTGGCTACTCCGTACTCCCGACTAGGCCGCGAGCCTAGAACAGCATGCGTCGCCCCAGATTTATGTGTTCCCACACCAACATTTTCTTTTATTGTACTTTTACTTTATTTACTTTTAGCAATTTATTTTCAGTAATTTTCTTTTACTTTTTACTTTTTACTTTTTACTTTTACTTTTCACTTTTTTTTTTACTTTTCAGCAATTTACTTTTCAGTATTTAATTTTCAGTATTTACTTTATGTCTTTTATTTTTTTTAAGTTTTTACTAGCCCTAGTTATGTGTTAGTTATTTGGGGTTGTGATGAATTCTAATATCACCGGTTTATAAGGGATTATTTTATAGTTTGGGTAATTTAAAGGTTTACTTATTAAGTCTTAAGCTTAATGCTTCTTGTTGTCTGATCACCATAAGATTGATGTGGTAAATCTAAAATGAACTAGACATAGGGATTTTAGGTTTCAGCCTTAGACTTAGTAGCCCACGATCTTCCTTGAGGATAGATAACCCTTAATAGATTTCCTTACAGGATAGACATATACCTATCGGGCGGGGGTAGCCATAATTGGAACTTAAACTTAATGAATCCAGATAATTTGGTTGACATAGACATATGGTTCAATTGGGTTAAACTAAGTATTTGCGTCTGACCATCGACAGAGGCTTTTGCATAATTTCGTGTTCCAGGTTAGTAAACTGATTTATTACACAAATATAAAATAATCACTTCATCTTTTAAAAGATATTAGAATGATTCACAACCCTAGATCTTTGTGTCTTTTGTTATTTTCCTTAGTATTTTCTTTTGTCTTTTTATTTATTTATTTAGCAAATCTACAATCAACCAAATCAATCAAGCAATCATTCTCTTCTCCCTAAATTAGATATCTGTAAATAAATAGATTCAATAATTAATAACAACAGTAGGAATTCAGTCATCGTGGGATCGATATTTTATACTACTTGAACGATACGTGCGCTTGCGTTATACGCGTGTGTGTAAGCACTGATCAACAGCTCCGAACCACCTTCTGACTTCCGCACATGATTCCAATCCCATCCCGGGTGGGGAACTTTAGCTTTAAGTAATAGCAAGACATTGCATCCTTTGTCTTCATCATGAAAGGTCGACCAACAATGACCTGGTAACTGCTGATGCAATCCACCACCGTGAAATTTATCATAACCGTCCGAGTCTGGGGATGGGTTCCGATCGTTATTGCCAATTTTATCCTTCCTAATGGAACGACCGTCGAGCCCTCGAAGCTGTATAGGGGAGTCATATCGTCGGTTAAAGCGGCATACTCCACTCCAAGGCCGTCCAAAGCATCCTTGGAGATTATATCCACTGCACTCCCGAGATACACTAGGATTTTGTCTACCTCTGAACCGCCGATTGTTGCTTTAATTATTAATGCATCATCGTGGGGAAAACTCACCCCTCGAGCATCCTCGTCCGTGAACATTACTGGTACTGATCGACCGCCTTGTATTCCCGATGACCGCTCTGTTTCGAACATCTCCGGCCCTCCGAGTCCGACTATAGTTTTTCCTTGACCGGTTAGAGTCCCGGCCAGTGTCTTCCCCCCTGCAATGGTATTCACCTGTCGACAATGTGATCTCTGCCTGGCCGTCATAACTTCATGGTCAATATAGTTATTCAAGTACCCATTCCGCACCAGGCCTTCCATTTGCTCCCACAAGTCTTTGCATCCGTCCGTCGTATGTCCCCTCAAGTTATGATGTATGCAATAAGATTTGTTATTCCTCTGGTCCGGTGGGAACCTTCTGACATAAGGTTCTTTCAAGAGGCCCTTTCCTTGGATTTCCATGACGATTTTCCCTAGCGGTTTATTCAGAGGAACATATGTCTCTTCCCCGACCACATAGTTCACTTGGGCCGAGATTCTCTTGCCCGGGTCATCCCGAGGTATCGGCTTGAATTCCTTTCGCCTCGGGGGTGGCTTTTTGAATTTCCTATCTGGCCTGCAAGGAGCTTATTCCTTACCGTCCTATCTCTGATAGCTGTCCCCATTCGGGAGCTTCTCTCCTCACTTTCCAATAAAACTAACTTTCCATCTATTTCTAGAGCGGTGGCATAGTCCGATGTATCTTGGATCCTCAGGTGGGTCCACAGTTTTCCGACTTTCAAGGCCCCCTTCAAACTTTCTAAGGCCTTGTGCGACTCATGTCCCCCGACCTCGAGCACCATGTTAAGGTACCGTTCAATGAAAGCTTTTAGGGGCTCATCGTCCCTCTGCTTCATGAGCCTCAGTCCCCAATAGTTTTCTTTGGGACGCATGCCCCTTTGAAGTGTCGAACAAACGATATCCTGAGTTGCGCGAAGCTTCCGATGCTCAATAGGGCTGGACTTCTGAACAACATAATGGCAGATCTACCCAAGGTTATGGGGAATACTTTGCAAACGGCGTCCCTTATCACTCCTTGGACCTCCATCAATAAGACAAAACTCACAATATGGGATTTTGGATCGGTATGGCCTTTGTAGGGCGTCATGGACGGCATGTTGAATCGTCTTGGGAACTTTACCGACCTTATTTCTTCAGTGAGGGGGGATTCAGCCTCGCCGTCCCGAGCGTCTCCCGTATCAGTTTTGGGGTTCACTCCCCACTTGGCCATTTCTTTTCTTAGCCAAGACCTTATATTGCCACCTGTGTTACCGTGTCGCCTCCCGTGGCCTCCTTCGCGTCTGTCACCCTGGGTGCGGCGTTCTTCATGACTCGAGATTTCCCGTCCAGCTTCATCATGTTTCTTATTTCCCCCTCTGGTGTCGCGGGGGCCATCATAGGAAGAATCTGGTGACTGTCTCCCCTCTTCTTCTTCCCACATATCCTCTGTTTGTAAATCTTTTTCTACCACTACGGACCTCATCCCGTAGGGACCCTTCCTCCTGGGTTCATCGTCTTCATTCTCATCGGTAACCCTCTTTCCTTCTGCTATTTCGCCTCTCCTCCGACTGGTTCCGCTTCAAGTCTCTCACTCTAGTCTGTCCATCATGGATTTCAAAAGGGCTTGCTTTTCCTCTTTATCTTTCCTCATATTTTCCTCCATTTTCTCCATCCATTCTGCTGTTGAACTCCCTGACGACCGGTGATTTCCATCTTCTGCCATTTTCTTACTACGCGATCGCTTTTATTAAGATCCCCACAGACGGCGCCAACTGTTGACGGCTGATTTTGATCTCAAGGGCAATAAGGGTTTTTTAATCCCGAGACAATCCTCCTCCAACTGTGAATTTGTTTTGTTTATGGGAAACCAAAGGCAAATTTGGCAGAAGATAGATAAATACACCAATCGACAAAGAGATTTAACGTGGTTCGACGAATCAGATCCAACCTACATCCACGGGCACAGAACAGATGATATTTTATTACCGAATATGTTTCTCTGATCTGTTTGGTGTTTACAAGTCTAATTCTTTTTTTTCTCTTCTCCACTCTGCCTTACAAGCACGCTTTCCCCTCCATTTATAATAACAAAGAAACAATTTTCCTTTTCCCATAAGAATTCTTAATTGAAACTACATTCACTTCCTTTATCCTATTAGGACACTGTCTTATCAATTTTCCCCCATGAAAGTAGGATAACTTATCTTCTTATCCATAAAAATAGGATGTCTTATCTTCTGGAGCATATCCCGCCATAATCCGGTCTTCATGAGGTCGGTCACAATGGTATTTTGAACTGAGAATGCTGCTGTCAATCTGATAATGACCGGTCATCCGATCTTAAGTTGTCGGTTTACCGATCATAAAGTGATCGGCCCCTTACTGTTGGCTTTGTAACACTCATGTGGTCGGGTCGGCATTAATGATCTCGATCAATAAGGGAGTTACCCTTTTTACCCCTGCCGTACTGCTTAATATCATAGGTCCTGAAAATACCACCAACAAACTTTAAGTATTAGTTTTTCTTAAAATAAAACTTGGCATTTATTAGTAGGGGTGTGTGGCGGTTCCGGTTCTACCCGAAATTAGATCAATTTTCTGGTTCCGGAACTAGAACCAGTTCCTTTAAGGCTGGTTCCGATTCCAAAATTAAGGAACCAATTTTTAGTGTTATTCCAATTCTACTGTGATGGGAACTAGAACTGAAATTTTGAACCGGTTTCAATACTAAAAAAACAATTTTTTTTTTAAAAAAAATAAGAAATGTCTAAGTCTATTCCTTAATAATGTACATTCACCTCATCCAAATCACAAATTAAACGTATTGCCAAGGATTTGAACCCGTGACCTCCTACTTCCTTCGGGAATCACTACAAAATCAATATGTTGCCGAACTATTTTATTATATGTATTGACCATTCAAGTATTGGACAAATTCAAAGATTACAATAAATATATTTTTGCTAGAAGTTTGAGAGTAGTCATTACTTAATATCAGTTATCAATTATTATATTTTTTCATATTGAAACAAAGAATTTATTGCACAAATGCAAAATTTGATAACCCGGAATCGGTCCAGATTTGATAATTAAGATACCCTATTAATTGGGTAGGTTTCAGTTTTAAAATGTTAGGATTTGGTTTTTTTCGATAGGTTATAGAACCATAACTGATTTTTCTCACTCTTATTTATTGGTATATCAAGCGACTGATTTGTCTATGTAATTCCAACCAATCTACAAAACGACAAAGCAGCACTACTGGCTTTATGCCTAAACGCGAGTGAACTAGGTCCTACAGAAGAGACCGATGAATACCTAGATCTATCCAGATTATTAGGGTAACATTCATGTTACTTTCTAATACACAAGATCCTCAATAGAGGTGAGTGTAGAGCATATTCGTAGGTATGATTGAGTTGAACTGTCTTGAAGTGAGGATCATCTTCCTCATGTTTTCAAGAGAACCTAAGAAAGAACTTTAGAAACACATAATATTTCAAACACTAAAATTTATATTCTGAACTTCAAACCAAACTTGAACTTGATCACCAATGAAAAACCATCCTCCTTATATAGCTGAAAGAGGAAACATAAGGAATCTTTGGTAGAACATGACCTCTACCTAAATATCAAATTACAATTACATAATCCAATTACCCAAAACTTTATTAAAGATAAAGCAAAAGGTAAAGCCGATTCTGACAAAAACAAATCATTATTAAAGCAAAAACATAACGTAAAAGACTACTTTAGCAAAAAATGACAGAAGTAAAATCAAAACACTCCATGTGTGATGGATATAGAGTATCTAATTATTACACATAACCAATCAACAGTTGGAATATCACATCGAATTATGTGATAGAGAGAGATTGTAATAGTCATATTCCCCATCATATGAGTTAATAAATCCATAAAAATTATACTACCATGACTTAAGACTGCTTGATGGGTGGATTGTCAGGCTGGTGGACTGGATGCTTTAAGTTCATAGGTTCAAAATCCTCATAAGGATCTTGGGAATCATGAAAGAGAAGCTCTGTGTAGTTAGATTTTTCTTAATTGATCACTATTCCACTAGGCTCTCTTGGTTATTTGAAATCTATAGGTGTTAGTTCCATTTTTATTGGCATGTGTCCATGAAAAATCGAGTTCAATTGAGTTGTAATCTTGTTGGACAATTATGACACATAGCATCACTATTTGTAAAAGACATTGTGATTTTTGTACAAATTAAATATGTGACAAAGGAAATTGCTATTTTATCATTTTGTAATTGGATTACTTAAATATATATAAATGATAAAAGTCCTTATGATTACTTTCGGATTAATAAGATATGAGACAATATTAATCCACGAACGGTTTAATCATTAAATATCCATAGTAGTAGTATTATCGAGACTGGACATCGATAATGCGTAATAGACTAGTATTACACTTGTGCTCGTTATGGAAGCTTAACGACATAGTTCTCATATATTTGAGTATAAGATACTTATGCAAGTGTGATAGGAGGTTCTGTTAACCGTTGGACCGGGAACAGCTTCACTTTGGATAGACCCCTCGGAATCCCATTGGTAGTTTGATTATGTGTCTATGGGAATCCGCATCAGGGTAGGTGTATGTGGTCTTAATCTGAGACTTGCATCGCTAATACTTGCGACAATTAGTACGCTTTGGTTTTGGTCGTTCGGGGCTTTAACAGGTTCTGTGTACGCCTCTTCTGGGTTTACTGAGAATCGTAGTGTTTGGGTGTGATGTCAAGATGGAAATATCACTTCAGTCATATGGAGAAGATGATCACGCAGAGTTACAGAACTAGTACTCTTAAATGTTGCAGTTATCAGGATAGTATGACTAGGTCATGATTATCCCGTTACAGAGACTAGTTGTTTGTGATCCGATATATGCTTTGTACGAGGCAGACACAATTCCAACCCCAGGCCGATCATGTGACATCAGATACTGGATCCTAATATGAAATACTTAGTATACTACGCCTGATATAGATTATATATTATTCGTTGAATATTTCTGGAGAATTGGGTAGGCACGGTGCTTTGCTAGAAGCCAACCATGTCTTGTAAATCGGTAAGACCGTGGTACGGGGTACGCACGTGTTCGGATAGTTCGAGACCGGATTTACTGCCAACATATCCAGGGATCTATTGGGTCGCTTCACAAAGATTCACAGATAATATTTGACTCGAACAGAATTAATCTAAGATTAATTATAAGAGAGAGAAAATTAATCTGCGATTAATTGCGGCAAAAATTTATCTGGGATAAAATTCTAATAGAAGAGAGAATGCGATTAATTTGGAATTAATCGATTAAATAATATATTGGATATATTAATTGAAATCGGATTTCAAAGCGGAGTTAAAATTGGATTTTAATTCGGGTGAACGAATTAATTTAGAATTGATTCGCTAGCGACTTTCATAATAATTTTGCTAGGCATTATTATTTAATTAAATTGGATTTAATTACGTCACGACAGAAAATTCGTTTAATCGGATTAAACGAACCTGGGCCCGAAGTTTGTTGAGCAAACCCACTTGAATTTTGAATTTAAAGTGGGGCCCACTTAACTTACATCATTAGTCATTTTTGGTGATGAAAGTGGTTGAGGGCATTTAATGCCATTTTCCCTCCAAAACTTTTTTGCTTTTGCTTTTGCTTTTGGTAAAAGCATATACACACTTTTGTGAGTTGACTTGGTCATAAGGTTTTTAGAAAACAAAAACACAAAAACTCTCTCTTCCTCCCTCTTGTGGCCGTGAGCTTCTCTACTCCAAGGAGAAATTTTGCTTCAATTTTTCCTCCTTTCTAGCACATCTAGAGTTAAAGAAGGTGATAGGGACACTCACTCTTGAGTTGAAAACAACATAGAAAGCTTGGAGCTTCATCTCCATCTCTTGAATTTTTGAAATCTCAATCGATCAAAGTAAGTAATTGACTGGCGTAAACACACACGTATAACGCAAGTGTACGTATTGTTCAAGTAGTATAAAAAGTATCGATCCCACGAGGACTTAATACCTAAGCTATTAATTTTATGAGGTCAAATGATTACTAGTATCTAACAGGTTGTTTAATTGATTTGAAATGGCGACGATTCTAAATTTAAAGTCAAGTAAATAAAATTATTTGAAAGTAGATTTTAAGAAAATTCAATATTAAAAACTATCTAGGGTTGTGATTTCTTTTAATATCATTTTAAAGATGAAATGGTAATCTTATAGTTGGGTAAAATATTGATTTATTAACCTGGAACACTAAATTATGTAAAAGCCTCTTCCGATGGTCAATTACAAATACCTAGTATAATCCAATTGAACCATATGTCTATGTCAACCAAATTACCTAGATTCATTAAGATTAAGTTCCAATTATGGCTACCCCCGCCCGACAGGTATATTCCTATCCTGTAAGGAAATCTATTAAAGGGTTATATATCCTCAAGGAAGATCGTGGGCTATTGAGTCTGAGGTCTTAAACTTAAAATCCCAATGTCTAGTTCATTTTAAGTTTACCTAGTCAATTTAATTAATGGCCAGTTAATTAAAAAGTATTAAGATTAAGACTCAATAAATAAATCTTTATATTACCCAAACTATAATCTAACCCCTTATAAACCGGTGATATTGAAATTCATCACAACCCTAGATACTAATTTAGTTACGACACATAGCTAGGGCTGGTAAAATAAAAGACATAAAATGCTGAAAAGTAATTGCGGTAAAGTAAATACTGAAAGGTAAATTACAATAAAATAAATGCTAAGGTAAAAGGAATTACTTTTACTACTACTAATTTAGATATCTCCCATAAAATAATATATAAACTTGTGATAATATTACCAACCGACCAATCTGGCGGTATCCTGATTAAGTCAAATTAAGTCCAACCAGCCACTAAGGCGGTAATATTTTTCCATAACCAGCCATAAGGGCGGAACCAAAATAACCAGCCATAAAGGCAGAACCAAAATTAAATTACCAACCGACCAATCTGGCGGTATCCTTGATTAGTCAGGTTTAAACCAGATTAAAATTAAATTACCAACCGACCAATATAGCGGTATCCTTTTTAAGTCAAATTTTAAATAGTGAATATATTATTTTTAAGGGAGATTAATCTAAATAGCAATAGTAAAAGAATTACCTTCACCCTAGCTGGGGAAGTTACCTCCTCATGATGAATAGTAAAAACTGTAAAAAGTAAGAAAGTAAATTACTATTATTACAAAACGTAATTAAAATTATTACAAAATTAAAAACTAAAAATTAAAACGAAACTTAGAGAGAGAAGAACTCCCTATTTACATCAAAGAAATGGGAGAGAATGGTACAACAAAATCTGAAATCTCGAGCTCAATTTATAGGCGTAGATAAGCTTCGGGCGTCGCGACGCCAGAGCCTTTGGTGTCGTGACGCTGGAACAGTGAGTCGTGGCATGTTTTCGGCTTGACACGTGGTGATTCGGATAAGAGGATAAGGCGACACGTGGCGAGGCGGCTAAGAGCTCAATTATTATATTGACATGGCGATGATATGGCGCTGACGTGGCAAAATCTGTAGGATTGCGACACGTGTCACGGCGTGATTGGCTGATGATGACGTGGCATGTTGACTCGGTTGACCTGCTGACGTGGATGATGACGTGGAAAGACGCGTGGAAGAGTTGACTCGTTGACCGGGTGACGTGGTGACACATAGGATGACACGTGGCACATGTGGAAATAGTAATTGTCGGCACTGTAGGATGATGACACTTGGCACGACGCACATTAGCATATCGACTGTGATGGTGACACGTGGCACGGCGCATGTTAGTAAGTCAAACTTCTCAAATTCTGACCCGTTGACCCGACGCACGTTAGCAGATCTGGTGCACGTTAGGTGTCGCGACGCCAATGGCTTGCGCGTCGCGACGAGACAAAATTACCGAAATGCCCTTTTTGCCAATTTTTCCTGTTTTGCCCCAAATCACCTCCAGAATGTCTTGAAACTTTATTTATCTACAAAATAACAAAAAACACATCAAAATATTCACAAGACTCAAGAAACTATACAAAATATTAGGTTAAGTGAGTGGAAAATAGTGATAGATTTACCACTCATCACACCCCCAAACCTAACATTTTGCTAGTCCTCGAGCAAAACATAAAATAACATAAATAAATTAACTAAGCCACTATCGTAGGGATCACAGTTGCATTTAGCATATGCAACAAGCCTTTAAACCCCTAGGTGTCCATAGTGGACGAGTTGTAGTCTCGTGAGGGTTTACAGCAATGATACCCATAAACATTTTACAAAAGTAAAAAGGTATTAAAACTAATGCACACAAAAGCAAAAAGATAAGCGAAAAGAGAATAAAGAAGTTGGTAACTAATCAGGTGAAACTTCTACTCCAAGTTACTAGTTGTTTTGTTTCATTCTAAATTACCAAATAAGAAAATTCTCCGATCATTTTTACAATTCTTCATAAACACAGCCAACATAATATTAAACAACTCATTTTTGCCCACAGCAGTCATAAGTGCAGTTGATAAGAGAGTAATATTTTTGTCCTAAAGTTCTATCAGATTTCACACCTTTTTGTAGCAATGGAATAATTTTTTCTCATTTTTCTGATTTTTTCTTTGATTTTTTCTTTTCTATTTTTTTATTTATATACAATATCTTCCATCTATGTAACGAGTGTTAGGTCGGTGGCTCCCAAACCAGTTGGCTTTAGGGCACCAAGTGTTAAGACACCCCTACGGACTTAATTACTCAGACTTCAGATATATATATTTTTGCAGCATCTTTGATCCATGTAACGAGCTTTGGGCCAGTGACTCCCAAACCAGTTGGTTTTAGGGCACTAGGTGTTAAAATACCCTTACAGACTTAATAACTCAGACCTTAGATTTTTTTTTTTACTCCATCACTATTTGAGATGCTTCATCCGATTAAACTAGAGCACTGAATATTACAAACTTTTCAATTTTAGCTAATGTCTGTATTTTTCCATGTATGTTGATAATACCTGTCAACTGAGCATATGAAGATTCATTTTAGTCAGTGTTATGGAGAATTCACAAATTAAATAATTTAAAAGGAGATAAACAAAAATTAACTTGTTTCGAAATAGGTTTGAGATACGTCTCAAGAGTGGAAACTCCTTACTCAGCTATCCTTTACCAATTTCACCTTTTTAGTCAAAACAAAAACATAAAAAACACAAAATATTTTTGTAATTTTTGAAAATTTTCCAAATTTTTTTGTATTTTTCGAAATATTTTGGACTAAAAATAAAAATAACATACAAACTAAAAACAAGGTACTAATCAACTAATTCCCTCCCCCAAACCTAAATGAGACATTGTCCCCAATGTCTTAAACAGTAGAAGAAGAGTTTAGAAAATAATACCTGGTTAGCTGAGAATCTACAGGAATTTAAAGGTTAAGATCCATATTAATCTGACGTCTCTTACCACGATCATCCTCAGACGAATTTATCTTTGAAAGGATAAGGTCAACTCGTGGTTCATAGGCTATGAGTTGGTCTATTAGATCCGGAGCAGTTCTGGCAGTAAAGAGGAGTTATTTTAAAGGTTTCGACACGAACCCATTTCTTCGAGCATCATCAGAAAACACACAAAGAAAATCATAAATCCATCAACGTTGAGCAGTCCAATTGGTTTCTGGTGTATGTTCAGGTTCGCCCAAGATAACACAATAAAAATTTCCTCCAATGTACCCAAGCCACCTGGCAAAGCAATAAAAGCATCAGCACGGTTAATCATTTCCACTAGTCGTTCAGACATACCTGGTACGATCAGTTCCTCTCCATTTGATGGTTCAATAAGATTTGCCTCTGCCAAGGGTTTTGGGATGATTCCCAAAACGTGACTGCCTCTTTCCTGTGCGGCCTTTGAAACAATCCCCATTAGTCCAAGATTGCCTCCGCCATATATTAAGTGCATATTTCTTGTAGCTAAGACTCGACCCAATTCCTGTGCTGCTTCTATGTATTGTGGTTTAGTACCAACACTACTACCGCAAAACACACAGATGTTTTCAACTCGTCTTCTTGAAGTGGCTTCCATGTTTTACTCTGGATGTTTTCAAAAGTGCAATGATGGGTTGAATTTATAGTACCTGAAAAGGGTGAGTAAAAATAGCACAAGTATCTTCCAAAGGACGATTAGTAGCGAAATAATATCGTGATAGTCAAAAAGGTCTGGACCCTGTCGGAGAAAATAAAAGAAAACAACAAAACAAATTACAATTATTAAGAAAAGACAAAGAGATATAATATGTACAAGAATTTACAGTTTGATTGACGTCTATGCGTCAGGGACAAGCTTCCCATCCAATTTTCTTATAAATTGGCAAACAGGGTCTTTTTGAGTCAGATTCCCGAGACTTAACAGTTGTCTTTCTTTTTGAAATTGTGTATGTAATTTGCGAATGGCTATATGAACATATCCACTGGGATGCGTCTCAAGAGTCAAAAATATATCATCTAAAGACTCCTTACTTAAGCCATCCCTAATGAATTTAATTTTGTCTTCGCGATCATCAGACACCATTCCTAAAAAATGACAACGAGTATTGCAATTCCATCATGCACATTTGTAACAAACATCCATTTGCTTAGCTCTACGTTTCTTTGCATAGGTGCTTCTTCCACAACCAGGCAGATGTGAAATAAAAGAGTCAGAAGACTCACCTGCCAATCAGATTTGTGCTTCAATTACCCAACGAATATCATTAGGAACACCATGGATTGTTAGTAACCTCATCCGTTCCAAGCGAGTTTTGTAGACTTTTATCAGATATTTTTGAGGGAGAGAAGGAAATTGCTTGTGAAGATTTGCGAGAGCTTCTTCCATCTTGAAATGTCTTAATCTGCAAAAACTAAACACACAAAATTAAATCACTCCAAATCACAATATATACAAGATTTGCATGGGTTGCCTCCCTGCGAGCGCTAAGTTTAAAGTCGTCATCTAGACGTGACTTCTTGAACGTTAGGCTGGATCTGAAAGTGTGACACTTTCTTTTTGTCGCTCAAATGATTCTCCCCAGTAGTACTTGACACGCTGACTGTTAACCTTGAATGTGTTGTTGGTATTGGGATCCAGTAACTCAACAGCTCCATATGGTAAAACCTGAGTGATCACAAATGGACCTGACCACCTAGATTTTAACTTTCCAGGAAAAGTTTCAACCTCGAGTTGTATAACAACACCTGCTGCCTTGGTTCCAACTGTCTGTGCACTATTTTTCGGTCATGCCATTTTTTGGTATTTTCCTTGTACAATTTGGCATTCTCATAAGCCTGTAGACGAAACTCCTCCAATTCGTTGAGTTTGTGCAGTCTTTTCTCTCCTGCAGCTTGTGAATCAAAATTCAACTTCTTCAGTGCCCAGTACGCCTTGTGCTCAAGCTCAACTGGTAGATGGCACGCTTTCCCAAACACCAATTTATATGGGGACATACCAATGGGTGTCTTGTAACCTGTCCGGTAGGCCCATAATGCATCATCTAGTTTTGTTGACCAGTCTCTCCTTGTTGATCCAACGGTTCTTTCTAGGATTCTCTTGATCTCCCTGTTTGAAACCTCAACCTGTCCATTTGACTGTGGATGGTAAGCAGTGGAAACTTTGTGAGTAACTCCGTATTTGGATAGGAGTGCATCGAAGTATCTGTTGCAGAAATGAGAGCCACCATCACTGATAATTGCCCGAGGTGTTCCAAACCGAGTGAAAATGTTCTTTTTTAGGAATTTGATCACGACTTTTGAATCATTGGATGGCAATGCAATTGCTTCGACCCATTTGGAGACGTAGTCTACAACAACCAGGATGTACAGATTTCCGAATGATGGAACAAAGGGTCCCATGAAATCTATACCCCATACATCGAATATTTCCACTTTTAGAATGTTTTGCAACGGTCCTTCGTTTCTCCTGGAAATATTTCCCATTCTCTGGTTCCTGTCACATTGAAAAGCAAAAAGATAAGCATCTTTAAAAAGAGTGGGCCAGAACAAACCTGATTGTAGGACTTTGGCTGCAGTTTTGTTTCCGTTGAAGTGTCCGCCATATGGTGATGAATGACAGTGTTGCAAAACACTGTTGATTTCCTCATGTGGAACACATTGTCTCAGTAGTTGATCAGCACACCGTTTGAACATGTACGGTTCATCCCAGACATAGTGTTTGACTTCTTTGAAGAACTTCTTCCGTTGCTGAGTTGTCCATTCCAACGGCCATTTTCCTGACACAATGTAGTTGACATAGTCAGCATACCAAGGGACTTCCTGTTGTTTTATGGCAAAAAGTTGTTCATCTGGAAAAGTTTCTTTGATTGACAGTTATTTGCCAGCTGTTTCTCCATTCTCGAGCCTCGATAGATGATCTGCCACCTGATTCTCTGTCCCTTTCCTGTCTCGAATCTCCACGTCGAATTCTTGCAAAAGAAGTATCCAACGGATCAATATGGGTTTGGCATATTTCTTTGTGATCAGATATTTGATTGCTGAATGATCTGTGTAGACCACAACTTTGGGACCCAACAGATAAGAGCGAAATTTGTCAAAAGCGTACACAACTGCGAGCAACTCCTTTTCGGTGGTTGTGTAGTTGAGTTGAGCTTATTCAAAGTTCTGCTGGAGTAGTAAATGGTGTGGAAAATCTTTGCTTTGCGTTGTCCCAAAACTGCACCTACAACAAAATCACTAGCATCGCACATTACCTCAAATGGAAGGGTCCAGTCTGGTGCTACTATGATGGGAGCAGAGACCAGCTTCTGTTTTAAGATTTCAAAGGCTTCCTGGCATTCTTTGGTGAACTTGAAAGGCACATCCTTCACCAGAAGATTGCATAGAGGTTTAGCAATCTTGGAAAAGTCTTTGATAAATCTCCTGTAAAAACCTGCATGTCCAAGAAAACTTCGAATACCTTTTACTGATGTTGGTGGAGGTAGTTTTTCAATTGTCTCTATCTTTGCTTTGTCTACCTCAATCCCCTTTTGTGAGATGCGGTGTCCAAGAACAATGCCTTCCTGCACCATGAAGTGGCATTTCTCCCAATTGAGTACCAGGTTTGTATCTTCGCACCTTTGTAACACCTGTTCCAAATTTTGCAAACAATGGTCAAAAGAATCTCCAAACACAGAAAAGTCATCTATAAAAACCTACATACTCTGCTCCAGCATGTATGAGAAGATGGCCATCATGCAACGCTGAAATGTGGCAGGGGCATTACATAATCCAAATGGCATCATGCGGAAAGCAAAAGTGCCATAGGGACATGTAAATGTAGTTTTCTCTTGGTCTTCTGGTGCGATGGAAATCTGATTGTACCCTGAATATCCGTCCAGAAAGCAATAGAACTCATGTCCTGCCAGTCTGTCTAACATCTGGTCAATGAATGGTAGCGGAAAATGGTCCTTTCTCGTGGCTTTGTTCAGTTTCCTGTAGTCCATGCATACTCTCCATCCAGTCACTGTTCTTATTGGAATTAGCTCATTCTTTTCATTGGTAATCACAGTAATTCCTCCTTTCTTTGGTACACACTGTATAAGACTCACCCAACCGCTGTCTGAGTGACCGGCGTAAACACACACGTATAACGCAAGCGTACGTATCGTTCAAGTAGTATAAAAATATCGATCCCACGAGGACTTAATTCCTACTGTTGTTATTAATTATTGAATCTATTTATTTACAGGTATCTAATTATAGGGAGAAGGGAATTGATTGCTTTGGTTGGTTGAATGTGGAATTGCTTAATTAAAATAAAAACAAAAGAAAATACTAAGGAAAATAAATAAAAAGACTCAAAAGATCTAGGGTCGTGACTCCACACAATATTATTTATAAAGATGAATTGATTCTCTTATCTATGTGTAATAAATCAGATTGCTAACCTGGAACACGAAAATATGCAAAAGCCTCTTCCGATGGTCAGACGCAAATACCCAGTATAACCCAATTGAACCATATTCCTATGTCAACCAAATTACCTGGATTCATTAAGTTTAAGTTCCAATTATGGCTACCCACGCCCGAAAGGTATATGTCTATCCTATAAGGAATCTATTAAAGGGTTATCTATCCTCAAAGAAGATCGTGGGCTATTAAATCTAAGGCTGAAACCTAAAATCCCTATGTCTAGTTCATTTTAGATTTACCCCATCAATCTTATTAATTGCCAGTTAACAAGAAGCATTAAGCTTAAGACTCAATAAACAAACTAAAGAACTACCCATAAAAAGAAAATCAATTATTAAGTGTGTGTATTATGTTTCATCACTTCCCTAGAATAAAAATAAAATGCTGGGGGTTGGGGATCCACTTTTACTATTTATAATTTAGACATCTCCCTTATTATAATATAAAAATTAATCGGTGATAACCAACCATCCATGTAGGCGGTATTCCTTATTAAGTCAGATTTAAATGAAGTTCAACCAGCCATAAATGCGGTAATAATATTTGAACATAAACTAGCCATATAGGCGGTGCCACATTATGTCAATAAATAAAACCAGCCATTAAGGCGGTAATTTTTTATATTTTGAATTATAATTTCCATATTATATTTAAGGGAGATTAATCTAAATTAAAATAATAAAAGCTTCACCTTATCCCCAGTAGAAAATTAACTACTAAACATTAAAAAGAAAGGTAGAAGAAGAGAACTACTATTACTGAAAATTAAAAGACATAAATTAAAAATATTATTTATATATACAAAAATAGATGCTTCCTATAAAATCAGAGAGAAATCTCCAAGGAAAGCATGAAGAAAAATGAATCTGGCGGCCTCCTTTTATAGGCATATTTTTGTCCAGCGTCGCGACTCTGGAAATGCACTAGCGTCGCGACGCTGGGTTCAGTTACACGGAGTCCACGCGGGTTGACCACGTGGTTGTCGGCAGCAATAATTGTGACACGTGTCACGCTGTGGTTGGTTGGCGGTTCGGTCCAATAAGAAGGCGACACGTGGCAGCTTGTGATAGGGTGGAAATTCGGTCCAATAGGAATGCGACATGTGGCAGACTCTGATTCGTCGAATATTCGGTCCAATAGGAAGGCGACACGTGACACGCGATTGCTTTGGTCCAATGAGATGTTGTCACGTGGCGGCCGGCGCACGTTAGCAGATCCGTTGTGATGGTGACACGTGGCACGACGCACGTTAGCATGATCGGCGCATGTTAGAAAATTTTGACCAATCAGATTTTGACACGTGTTAAACGACGCACGTTAGCAGGTCCGGCGCATACTGGGAGTCGCGACTCGCAATGCTTCAGCGTCGCGACGCGCAAAAGACCAAAATATCCATGTTGACGCATTTTTGTCCGTTTTTGCCCCAAATTACCTCCAGTGCTTTCCAAACTTTATTTATCTGCAAAATAACAACAAAAAACATCAAAACGTTCATAAAACTCGAGAAACTATACGAAATATTAGGTCAAATGAGTGGGAAAAAGTGATATAAATACCACTCATCACTGAGATGGGGTAAATGATGCCAGCATCTAACCATTTGATGATTTCTTTCTTCACGACTTCCTTCATGATTGGATTGAGTCTCCGTTGATGTTCCACTGTAGGTTTGTACTCATCATTCATTAAGATTTTGTGCATGCAAAATGATGGACTAATGCCTCGAATGTCTGCTATAGTCCAGCCAATGGCTTTCTTGTGCTCTCGTAACACTCTCAGCAACTTTTCTTCCTGCTCCAATGTTAGTGAAGAAGAAATAATAACAGGTAATTCAGAAGAGTTTCCAAGAAATGCATACCTGAGATGGCTTGGAAGTAACTTTAGCTCTAACTGTGGTGGTTCTTCAATCGAAGGCTTGATTCGATCTTTCTTTGTTAGTTCCAAACTTTCAACCGGTGGTGTTGCTTTGAATCGGAATGGTTTGTCAAGGTAGTTGATACATTCCAGGATTTCAGCATCTAGCTCACTGTCAGTCATGTTGGTGATGCAAGCTTCAAGTGTATCTGTGGGATTTGGCTCAGTATTTTGAACGATACTTTCAACAACATCAACTCTGAAGCATTCTTCTTCCTTTTCATCACTCGGGAATTTCATGGTTTTGAAAACATTAAAGGTCACTTCTTGGTCCTGTACTTTCATGGTCAGTTCTCCTTTTTGCACATCAATCACAGTTTTACCTGTAGCCAAGAATGGTCTCCCAAGAATGATAGGTATTTCTTTGTCTTCTTCCATGTCAAGGATGATGAAATCTGCTGGGAGAATTAGTTTGTCTACTTTCACCAGCACATCTTCAACAACACCTCTTGGAAATGCAAGTGTTCGGTCAGCAAGTTGCAATGAAACTGAGGTAGGCATTGCTTCTCCAATCTGCAGTTTCCTGTAAATAGAAAAAGGCATCAAGTTAACACTAGCACCTAAATCACATAAAGCCTTACCGATATAATGTTCTCCAATGGTGCATGGAACTGTGAAACTGCCAGGATCTTTCAACTTCAGGGGAAGTTTCCTCTGAATAATGGCGCTGTATTCTTCCGTTAATGCTACTGTTTCGTAGTCTCCCAATCTCCGTTTCGTGAAAGAATGTCTTTCATGAATTTGACATAACTTGGCATTTCTTCCAAGGCTTCTGCAAATGGAATGTTGATGTGCAGCTTTTTGAAAACCTCTAGGAATCGAGCAAACTGCTTGTCCAATTTGTTTTTCTGAAGACGCTGAGGAAAAGCTGGAGGTGGAATGATTCTTTCTGGTTCTTTTTCCTTTGCTTCTTTTTCCTCCATCTGTTGTTCAGCTTCTTTTGGAAATTCTTCTTGGGACATCTTGATTCCAACATCTTTGTTGATTTCAGTACCGCTTTTCAAAGTAATGGCTTGACATTGCTCCTTCCCTCGGTTCCTTGGATTGGGTTCTGTGTTACTGGGAAGATTTCCTCGTGGTCTGTAACTCTGAGCTTTGGCCAGTTGTCCGATTTGATTCTCCAGTGCTTTGATGGAAGCTGATTGGCTCTGAAAGATGGCATCATACTTTTCTAACTGAGCCAGCACTTCTGCTTTTCCTGGTTCATTTGCTTGCTCCGGGCCTTTGTTCTGTTGCTGGAATCCAGGTGGTGGATAGTTCCGCTGTTGGCCTGAATTTTTGCTCCATGAAAAATTAGGATGATTCCTCCACCCTGGGTTGTAGGTGTTGGAATATGGATTGTTCCCCTGTCTGTTGAAATTGTTGACAAAATTCACAGTCTCTTCAAGTTGGTTTGATTCTGGTGCTCCTCCATATGGTGAACTTGTGGATCCAGTGGTAAGAGTCTCCATGAATTTGCATATCTGATCTAGCTTGGTGTTGACTGTTGTATTAGCTCCACTTTCATAAATTCATGCAATTATTTGGATCATGCTCCTTTCAGTTGGCCACAAGGAATTGTTGTTGGCCATTTCTTCGATTAGTTCCCGGCTTGATCTTCTCCTTTTGCCATTAAAGCTCCTCCAGCAGCAGCATCGATTGTGGTTCTCAATATTCCAGAAAGTCCATTATAGAATGTTTGGACTTGAAGCCATTTTGGAATCTCATGGTGTGGACATTTCCGGAGTAAATCTTTATACCTTTCCCAAGCTTCGTAGAGAGTTTCTAAGTCTTGTTGCACAAAGGATGTGATGTCATTCCTCAGCTTTCCGGTTCTGGCTGGTGGAAAGTACTTTGCAAGAAATTTGGTGGCTAAAGTGTTCCATGTTGTGATAGAACCTGCTGGTAATGAATGTAGCCAAGCTTTAGCTCTGTCCTTCAAGGAACATGGGAAAACACGCAGTCTCATTGCTTCTTCAGCTTCTCGGTTGTAATTGAAAGTGCCGCAAACTTCCAGGAAGTTGCTGATGTGGGCATTAGGATCTTCAGTTGCATTCCCCCCAAACTGAACTGACTGCTGAATCATTTGAATTCATGTTTTGATGTCTCCTGCATTTGCTGGTAAGGGAGGAAGTACAATACAAGAAATGAGTCTGTCAATCACCGGAATGGTTCTGTCTCGAATGGGAATTGGTGGTGCAACCTCCAAAGGTTCAGGTTCCATGTTGACTAAAGCGTCTTGGCCTTCTCGCCTTTCCATTCTCAACTGTCTGATGGTTCTTTCAATTTCCGGGTCAAGCGGTCGAAGTTCAAAGCTTCTGGTTCGTCTCATGAAGTCTGATGACCTGAAACACAATTAAAACGAAAACAATAAGTAAAAAGAAAATTAGATACAAGTAACGTATCTAACCCCTAAAATAATAATAAAAGATAAATAAGTCCCCGGCAACGGCGCCAAAAACTTGACCGGCGTAAACACACACGTAAACGAAGCGTACGTATCGTTAAGTAGTATCAAAAGTATCGATCCCACGATGACTTAATACCTAAGCTATTAATTTTATGAGCACAAATGATTACTAGTATCTAACAGGTTGTTTAATTGATTTGAAATGGCGACGATTCTAAATTTAAAGACAAGTAAATAAAATTTTTCGAAAGTAGATTTTAAGAAAATTCAATATTAAAAACTATCTAGGGTTGTGATTTCTTTTAATATCATTTTAAAGATGAAGTGGTAATCTTATAGTTGGGTAAAATATTGATTTATTGACCCGGAACACTAAATTATGTAAAAGCCTCTTCCGATGGTCAATTACAAATACCTAGTATAATCCAATTGAACCATATGTCTATGTCAACCAAATTACCTAGATTCATTAAGATTAAGTTCCAATTATGGCTACCCCCGCCCGACAGGTATATTCCTATCATGTAAGGAAATCTATTAAAGGGTTATATATCCTCAAGGAAGATCGTGGGCTATTGAGTCTGAGGTCTTAAACTTAAAATCCCTATGTCTAGTTCATTTTAAGTTTACCTAGTCAATTTAATTAATGACCAGTTAATTAAAAAGTATTAAGATTAAGACTCAATAAATAAATCTTTATATTACCCAAACTATAATCTAACCCCTTATAAACCGGTGATATTGAAATTCATCACAACCCTAGATACTAATTTAGTTACGACACATAGCTAGGGCTGGTAAAATAAAAGACATAAAATGCTGAAAGTAATTGCGGTAAAGTAAATACTGAAAGGTAAATTACAATAAAATAAATGCTAAGGTAAAAGGAATTACTTTTACTACTACTAATTTAGATATCTCCCATAAAATAATATATAAACTTGTGATAATATTACCAACCGACCAATCTGGCGGTATCCTGATTAAGTCAAATTAAGTCCAACCAGCCACTAAGGCGGTAATATTTGTCCATAACCAGCCATAAGAGCGGAACCAAAATAACCAGCCATAAAGGCGGAACCAAAATTAAATTACCAACCGACCAATCTGGCGGTATCCTTGATTAGTCAGGTTTAAACCAGATTAAAATTAAATTACCAACCGACCAATATAACGGTATCCTTTTTAAGTCAAATTTTAAATAGTGAATATATTATTTTTAAGGGAGATTAATCTAAATAACAATAGTAAAAGAATTACCTTTCACCCTAGCTGGGGAAGTTACCTCCTCATGATGAATAGTAAAAACTGTAAAAAGTAAGAAAGTAAATTACTATTATTACAAAACGTAATTAAAATTATTACAAAATTAAAAACTAAAAATTAAAACGAAACTTAGAGAGAGAAGAACTCCCTATTTAAATCAAAGAAATGAGAGAGAATGGTACAACAAAATCTGAAATCTCGAACTTAATTTATAGGCGCGGATAAGCTTCGGGCGTCGCGATGCCAGAGCCTTTGTCGCGACGCTGGAACAGTGAGTCGTGGCATGTTCTCGGCTTGACACGTGGTGATTCGGATAAGAGGATAAGGCGACACGTGGCGAGGCGGCTAAGAGCTCAATTATTATGCTGACGTGGCGATGACGTGGCACTGACGTGGAAAGGCGGCTGAGATCAATTGTCGGCACCGTAGGATTGCGACACGTGTCACAGCGTGATTGGCTGATGATGACGTGGCATGTTGACTCGGTTGACCTACTGACGTGGATGATGACGTGGCAAGACGTGTGGAAGAGTTGACTCATTGATCGGGTGACGTGGCGACACATAGGATGATACGTGGCACACATGGAAATAGTAATTGTCGGCACCGTAGGATGATGACACGTGGCACGGCGCACATTAGCATATCGGCTGTGATGGTGACACGTGGCACGACGCATGTTAGTAAAGTCAAACTTCTCAAATTCTGACCCGTTGACCCGATGCACGTTAGCAGATCTGGTGCACGTTAGGCGTCGCGACGCCAATGGCTTGCGCGTTGTGACGCGATAAAATTACCGAAATGCCCTTTTTTGCCAATTTTTCCTGTTTTGCCCCAAATCACCTCAAGAATGTCCTGAAACTTTATTTATCTACAAAATAACACAAAACACATCAAAATATTCACAAGACTCAAGAAACTATACAAATATTAGGTTAAGTGAGTGGGAAATAGTGATAGATTTACCACTCATCAGTAATTTCCGCAACTTGTCTTTGATTTATTCACACACATATCATGACTTAGAGACCTTGGGCATGTCTAGGACACTAACAATGGTATCAGAGCCAATTTTAAGCATGATTTATTTCTAGGGTTTATATACTTTATTTGGGAATTTTGTTTGGTTATGGTAATATGATGATAACTTGGAGTTATGCATGATTGATTTTGTGATAAATTGATTAGATTAATTTTCCCTAAATATCCCACCATGGCCGAATATAAGCCCTTGTTGTATCATGGTGATTTTTTGATTTTAGACTATTGGATATGTTTAAAGCATGAAATGAATATGGATTGTTGATTTAATTTGATTGAAATCAAAATTGGATATTATTTCCCCAAATTGCCATGAACAATAGAAGCATGTAATAGATTAATTTTGCTTCAATTGTGTTGGACATGAATTGAATATATAAAGCATGATTAATTAGTTTAATTGATGTTTTGGAAATATTAGTTTAATTAATTAATAATGGCAATTACACTTTAATTAAAAATTAATGTGATATTTGGAATGTTATATTAATTAAATTAGTCTTTAAAATTGGATTGGGCTAATTTTGTTGTATTTGGGCTTAATGAGCTTGGTTGGGCCAAACTTGGTTTTGGACAATTGGATTGGATCCAAATTGGGCCAAAACCATTTTCATAAAGTCCAAATATAACTTTTGGGCCTTTTTTTTTTAATTGGGCCTAATGGGCCAAAATTGATTTTATGGCAAATGGTGATTCCTAATTGGGCCTTGGCATCTTGGATTGGATCCATATTGGCTAAAGCCAATGCCTTAAGAATTAATTAAAAGCCCATTGGACTTGAATTAAAAAGTATTGGATACTAATTGGAGCTTTGAGACCCATTTAGCTTATATTTAGAATCTAAGTCTAAAAGGCACTAAAATAAGTGTAATTATTTAATTTGGAATTAAATTCGAATTAGTATTGAATACAAATTAAATTGGATTTAAAATTGTAGTTTGATATAATTCAAGAATACGTACTTTGAGTATTTATTCTTAAACGAGTTGGACTCGCGCAAATCAATCGTTGTTTGAACATTGGATAATCATTAATTCAAAGATTAATTAATTGGATTAGATTGATTGAATAACATGCTTTTTGTGAATACATGGATGTATTGTATGAATAATGTATATCAGATCGATATTAGAAGGGTGAGGCCAATTTTAGAAATTGTTGTAATAAATTTAGAATTTATTAAATTGGACATGCGTGTCCAGCCTATTATCTCTTTGCTCTTTGTATTTCTCTTCTCACCAATTCCCCTCAATGTAATGAGGTTTCTTTAATGTATTATGTAATTGGGTAGAAGTAAGAATAATGCTAGCGGGAGAGAGGAAAGGAAGAGATTTGTTCTAGGAACAATTTGTTATATATCCATCTGCATATCATTATTAATTTATTCGCGCCTTATTATGATTTTAGAATGCATGGTTAAGGGTTTATGATGAGACCTAATCAAAGATAATAAATTGGATGCCAATTTACGCAAAAAAATCCTCACTCAAATATTAAACGTTTTCCTTCCATTGAGTGGTTCTCTCTCAAGATCCAAGATTGGCATTGGTTTGTTGGCCAAAGTCAAGATCAATGTCCATCGCGGATGTGTTTGAACCACGAAGGCTTTGTTATATATCGCATATCTTGAGCAGTTGTGACTTGTTGGCCAAAGTCAAGGTCACTTATGTACATCGACGTGGATTACGAAGCTTTCCCACTGTCAATGGGTCACGCTTAACTGGAATCATTAAGCTTGTTGAGCCAAAGTCAAGGCTTAGTTGATTCAGAGGAAAAGTTTAGGATATATATATATATATATTGGATATATATTTGGACTTGGAGGTCCACCTACCGGATCTAGGAATTGGATGAGATCCAATTGATCTTATTTAAGTTTCATACAGCTTGTTGGCCAAAGTCAATGTTGTGTGTTATTTAACGGGATCCTAGCCCACTAGGAAACTGGGTTTCCCGAGTACTCAACAGAGGGTTAGAGGCTCGCCGAAAAATAGTGGGAGGCCAGTATTAAATTTGTAATTTCGTTTAATACTTGCTAAATACGCACATTATTTTTCGTCATTATATATATTTATTAATCGGACTAATACTTTATTGTTTTTATTGAACAGTTGGACTGTACCTTTATAATATCATTTGTAGTTGATTATATAATTGGACTATAGTAATCATTACATTTGACTATACCCGATATCGTTGATTAAATAGTTAGACTATTGTAATCAAGATTACTGGAAAGATTAATGTTAGAGACATCATCATGGGTGATAATGTCATTAATGGTTCTAATTTTCGAGACTGGGATATGAATCTCAGGATTGTCCTGGGAGCTGAGAAGTTGCTCTATGTATTAGACAGACCTCTCGGGCCTGAGCCTGGACATGAGCGTGATGTTGATTATGAGCTTTAGAAGACTCACAGTGATGACAACTCAACTACTCAGTCCATCATGCTTGCCATAGTGACCCCTCAATTTCGTCGTCAAAACAAGGGATTGGATCCATAAAACATGATGTTGAAATTGAAGGACCTTCGTAGATCTAACCTTATATATCAGAAGTATGAATTGCAGAAGAAGCTCTTTCACTCTCGCATGTTAGAGGGTACATCTTTCGAGCACAATGTGTCGCAGATGATTGCTGACATCGAATAGCTAGGTCAGCTGGGCATAACCTTTGAGGCTGAGACTTCAATAGATTTGATCTTACAGTCTCTGCCTAACTGCTGGGGCGGGTTCATCACAAACTATAATATGATGAACCAAGAGAAGACTCTTGGAGAGTTGATGAAATTCTGAAAGAGGCAGAGCTAGAGCTTCTGAAGGGTAAGAGGCGTGAGGCGCACTTTGCTTCTACATCTCAGAAGGCCAAAGCTTGTCCGAAGGCTTCTGGAGTGTGAAGAAGAAGAAAAGAAAAGGGAAATGCTAAATCATCAAAGTCTTCTGGGAAGGCAAAGGACAAATCCCAAGATGTCTGCCTGAGTATGGCAAACCGGGTCACTGGAAGCATGACTGCCGTGAGTACAAGGTGCACATGAAGGAAGTGAAGACGGGCAAGGCTCCGGCTTCAGGTATGTTTGTTATTGAAATAAACATGTCTACTTCTAGTTTTAAAAATTGGATTTTTGATTCTAGATGTGGTACTCATAATGTACTGATGTGCAGGATCTGCAGATTAGCAGGAGACTGCCTCAGGCGAGATTGACCTACGAGTTGGAAACGGGACCAGAGTCGTTATTTTAGCTGTAGGGACCTATACTTTGGAACTGCCCTCTGGGCATGTACTTACATTATCAGACGTTTATTATGTACCTAGTTTGACTAGAAACATTATATCTATATCTTGTTTGACCCAATACGGGTACACTTTTATATTCCGAAACACTGGGTGTTTTGTTTATAAAGATGATTTTGAGATATGTACTGCTAATGCCAATAATGGTTTTTATATTTTGAATATAAATGAATCTCAAACATATAACATAACAAACAAAAGGCTCAAAATGAGTAAAATAGATGAAACTTATCTGTGGCATTGTAGTCTGGGACACATTAACAAGACTCCCATATCCACGCTTTCGAAGAGTGGATACTTGGAAGGATTTGATCCTAATTCATATGATGTCTGCGAATCTTGTTTATTAGGCAAGATGCTTAAAACGCCTTTTAGCGGTAAAGGTGTTCGAGCCACTGAACTGTTAGCCCTCGTTCATAGTGACGTATGTGGGCCCATGTCTAGCATGGCTAGAGGTGGATTTGAATACTTCGTAACCTTTACGGATGATGCATCACGTTATGGTTGTGTGTATCTTATGAGACATGATGAGTGGTAAATCTATCACTATTTCCCACTCACTTGTGAATATTTTGTAAGAGTTTCGTGTTATTTTGTAGATAAATAAAGTTTCAGGACATTCTGGAGGTGATTTGGGGCAAAACAAGAAAAATTGGCAAAAAGGGCATTTTGGTAATTTTGGCGCGTCGCGACGCGCAAAGTATCGATCCCACGAGGACTTAATACCTAAGTTATTAATTTTATGAGGTTAAATGATTACTAGTATCCAACAGGTTGTTTAATTGATTTGAAATGGCGACGATTCTAAATTTAAAGACAAGTAAATAAAATTGTTCGAAAGTAGATTTTAAGAAAATTCATATTAAAAACTATCTAGGGTTGTGATTTCTTTTAATATAATTTTAAAGATGAAGTGGTAATCTTATAGTTGGGTAAAATATTGATTTATTAACCTGGAACACTAAATTATGTAAAAGCCTCTTCTGATGGTCAATTACAAATACCTAGTATAATCCAATTGAACCATATGTCATGTCAACCAAATTACCTAGATTCATTAAGATTAAGTTCCAATTATGGCTACCCCCGCCCGACAGGTATATTCCTATCCTGTAAGGAAATCTATTAAAGGGTTATCTATGCTCAAGGAAGATCGTGGGCTATTGAGTCTGAGGTCTTAAACTTAAAATCCCTATGTCTAGTTCATTTTAAGTTTACCTAGTCAATTTAATTAATGGCCAGTTAATTAAAAAGTATTAAGATTAAGACTCAATAAATAAATCTTTATATTACCCAAACTATAATCTAACCCCTTATAAACCGGTGATATTGAAAGTCATCACAACCCCAGATATTAATTTAGTTACGACACATAGCTAGGGCTGTAAAATAAAGACATAAAATGCTGAAAGTAATTGCGGTAAAGTAAATACTGAAAGGTAAATTACAATAAAATAAATGCTAAGGTAAAAGGAATTACTTTTACTACTACTAATTTAGATATCTCCCATAAAATAATATATAAACTTGTGATAATATTACCAACCGACCAATCTGGTGGTATCCTGATTAAGTCAAATTAAGTCCAACCAGCCATTAAGACGGTAATATTTGTCCATAACCAGCCATAAAGGCGGAACCAAAATTAAATTACCAACCGACCAATCTGGCGGTATCCTTGATTAGTCAGGTTTAAACCAGATTAAAATTAAATTACCAACCGACCAATATAGCGGTATCCTTTTTAAGTCAAATTTTAAATAGTGAATATATTATTTTTAAGGGAGATTAATCTAAATAGTAATAGTAAAAGAATTACCTTTCACCCTAGCTGGGGAAGTTACCTCCTCATGATGAATAGTAAAAACTGTAAAAAGTAAGAAATTAAATTACTATTATTACAAAACGTAATTAAAATTATTACAAAACTAAAAAATTAAAATTAAAACGAAACTTAGAGAGAGAAGAACTCCTTATTTACATCAAAGAAATGGGAGAGAATGGTACAACAAAATATGAAATCTCGAGCTCAATTTATAGGCGTTGATAAACTCCTGGCGTCGCGACTCTGGAACAGTGAGTCGTGGCATGTTCTCCGCTTGACACGTGGCGATTCTGATAAGAGGATAAGGCGACACGTGGCGAGGCGGCTAAGAGCTCAATTATTGTGCTGACGTGGCGATGACGTGGCGCTGACGTGGCAAAGACATGGCGCTGACGTGGCAAGGCGGCTGAGATCAATTGTCGGCACCGTAGGATTGCGACACGTGTCACGGCGTGATTGGCTGATGATGACGTGGCATGTTGACTTGGTTGACCTGCTGACGTGGATGATGACATGGATGACACGTGGCACACGTTGACTCGTTGACCGATGATGTGGCGATGAAATGGATGACACGTGGCACACGTGGCAATTGTGAGTGTCGGCACCGTAGGATGATGACACGTGGCACGGCGCACGTTAGCATATCGGCTGTGATGGTGACACGTGGCACGACTCATGTTAGCAAAGTCAAACTTCTCAAATTCTATTTTTTATTTATATACAATATCTTCCATCTATGTAACGAGTGTTAGGTCGGTGGCTCCCAAACCAGTTGGCTTTAGGGCACCAGGTGTTAAGACACCCCTACGGACTTAATTACTCAGACTTCATATATATATATTTTTGCAGCATCTTTGATCCATGTAACGAGCTTTGGGCCAGTGACTCCCAACCCAGTTGGCTTAGGGCACTAGGTGTTAAAACACACTTACAGACTTATAACTCGGATCTCGGATTTTTTTTTTTTTTTTTTTTTACTCCATCACTCTTTGAGATGCTTCCTCCGATTAAACTATAACACTGAATATTACAAACTTTCAATTTTAGCTCATGTCTGTATGTTTCCATGTATGTTGATAATACCTGTCAACTGAGCATATGAAGATTCATTTTAGTCAGTGTTATGGGAATTCACAAATTAAATAATTTAAAAGGAGATAAACAAAAATTAACTTGTTTCGAAATAGGTTTGAGATACGTCTCAGGAGCGGAAACTCCTTACTCAGCTATCATTTTACCAATTTCACCTTTTTAGTCAAAACACAAAAACGCAAAATTTTTGTAATTTTTGAAAATCTTCCAATTTTTTTTTATTTTTCCAAAAATTTTGGACTAAAAATAAAAACAACATACAAACTAAAAACAAGGTACTAATCAATTAATTCTCTCCCCCAAACCTAAATGAGATATTGTCCCCAATGTCTTAAACAGTAGAAGAAGAGTTTAGAAAAATAAACCTGGTTAGCTGAGAATCTACAGGAATTTAAAGGTTAAGATCCAGATTAATCCGACGTCTCTTACCACGATCGTCCTCGGACCAATTTATCTTTGAAAGGATAGGGTCAACTCGTGGTTCATAGGCTATGAGTTGGTCTATTAGATCCGGAGCAGTTCTGGCAGTAAATAGGAGTTCTTTTTAAGGTTCGACACAAACCCATTTCTCCGAGCATCATCAAGAACACACAAAGAAAATCATAAAATCCATCAACGTTGAGTAGTCCAATTGGTTTCTGGTGTATGTTCAGGTTCGCCCAAGATAACACAATAAAAATTTCCTCCAATGTACCCAAGCCACCTGGCAAAGCAATAAAAGCATCAGCACGGTTAATCATTTCCACTAGTCGTTCAGACATACCTGGTACGATCAGTTCCTCTCCGTTTGATGGTTCAATAAGATTTGCCTATGCCAAGGGTTTTGGATGATTCCCAAAACGTGACTGCCTCCTTCTTGTGCGGCCTTTGAAACAATCCCCATTAGTCCAAGATTGCCTCCGCCATATATTAAGTGCATATTTCTTGTAGCTAAGACTCGACCAATTCATGTGCTGCTTCTATGTATTATGGTTTAGTACCAACACTACTACCGCAAAACACACAGATGTTTTCAACTCGTCTTCTTGAAGTGGCTTCCATGTTTTACTCTGGATGTTTTCAAAAGTGCAATGATGGGTTGAATTTATAGTACCTGAAAAGGGTGAGTAAAAATAGCACAAGTATCTTCCAGAGGACGATTAGTAGCGAAATAATATCGTGATAGTCAAAAAGGTCTGGACCATGTCGGAGAAAATAAAAGAAAACAATAAAAAAAATTACAATTATTAAGAAAAGACAAAGAGATATAATATGTACAAGAATTTACAGTTGATTGACGTCTATGCGTCAGGGACAAGCTTCCCATCCAATTTTCTTATAAATTGGCAAACAGGGTCTTTTTGATTCAGATTCCCGAGACTTAACAATTGTCTTTCTTTTTGAAATGTGTATGTAATTTGCGAATGGCTATATGAACATATCCATTGGGATGCGTCTCAAGAGTCGAAGATATATCATCTAAAGACTCCTTACTCAAGCCATCCCTAATGAATTTAATTTTGTCTTCGCGATTATCAGACACCATTCCTAAAGAACGACAACGAGTATTGCAATTCCATCGTGCACATTGTAACAAACATCCATTTGCTTAGCTCTATGTTTCTTTGCATAGGTGCTTCTTCCACAACCAGGCAGATGTGAAATAAAAGAGTCAGAAGACTCACCTGCCAATCAGACTCGTGCTTCAATTACCCAACGAAATCATTAGGAACACCATGGATTGTTAGTAACCTCATCCGTTCCAAGCGAGTTTTGTGTAGACTTTTATCAGAGATTTTTGAGGGAGAGAAGGAAATTGCTTGTGAAGATTTGCGAGAGCTTCTTCCATCCTGAAATGTCTTAATCTGCAAAAACTAAACACAAAATTAAATAAATCACTCCAAATCACAATATATACAAGATTTGCATGGGTTGCCTCCCTGCGAGCGCTAAGTTTAAAGTCGTCATCTAGACGTGACTTTTTGAACGTTAGGCTGGATCTGAAGTGTGACACTTTCTTTTTGTCGCTCAAATGATTCTCCCCAGTAGTGCTTGACACTCTGACTTTTACCTTGAATGTGTTGTTGGTATTGGGATCCAGTAACTCAACAGCTCCATATGGTAAAACCTGAGTGATCACAAATGGACCTGACCACCTAGATTTTAACTTTCCAGGGAAAAGTTTCAACCTCGAGTTGTACAACAACACCTGCTGCCTTGGTTCCAACTGTCTGTGCACTATTTTTCGGTCATGCCATTTTTTGGTCTTTTCCTTGTACAATTTGGCGTTCTCATAAGCCTGTAGACGAAACTCCTCTAATTCATTGAGTTGGTGCAGTCTTTTCTCTCTCCTGCAGCTTGTGAATCAAAATTCAACTTCTTCAGTGCCCAGTACGCCTTGTGCTCAAGCTCAACTGGTAGATGGAACGCTTTCCTAAACACCAATGATATGGGGACATACCAATGGGTGTCTTGTAACCTGTCCGGTAGGCCCATAATGCATCATCTAGTTTTGTTGATCAGTCCCTTCTTGTTGATCCAACGGTCCTTTCTAGGATTCTTTTGATCTCCCTGTTTGAAACCTCAACCTGTCCATTTGACTGTGGATGGTAAGCAGTGGCAACTTTGTGAGTAACTCCGTATTTGGATAGGAGTGCATCGAAGTATCTGTTGCAAGAATGAGAGCCACCATCACTGATAATGGCCCGAGGTGTTCCAAACCGAGTGAAAATGTTATTTTTTCAGGAATTTATCACCACTTTTGAATCATTGGATGAAATGCAATTGCTTCGACCCATTTGGAGACGTAGTCTACAGCAACCAGGATGTACAGTGTTCCGAATGATGGAACAATGGGTCCCATGAAATCTATACCCCATACATCGAATATTTCCACTTCTAGAATGTTTTGCAACGGTCATTCGTTTCTTCTGGAAATATTTCCCATTCTCTGGCTCCTGTCACATTGAAAAGCAAAAAGATAAGCATCTTTAAAAAGAGTGGGCCAGAACAACCTGATTGTAGGACTTTGGCTGCAGTTTTGTTTCCGCTGAAGTGTCCGCCATATGGTGATGAATGACAGTGTTGCAAACCACTGTTGATTCCTCCTGTGGAACACATCGTCTCAGTAGTTGATCAGCACACCATTTGAACATGTACGGTTCATCCCAGATATAGTGTTTGACTTCTTTGAAGAACTTCTTCCGTTGCTGAGTTGTCCATTCCACCGGCCATTTTCCTGACACAATGTAGTTGACATAGTCAGCATACCAAGGGACTTCCTGTTTTTTCATGGCCAAAATCTGTTCATCTGGAAAAGTTTCTTTGATTGATAGTTCTTTGCAGCTGTTTCTCCATTCTCGAGCCTCGATAGAGATGATCTGCCACTGGTTCTCTGTCCCTTTCCTGTCTCGAATCTCCACGTCAAATTTGGCAAAGAAGTATCCAACGGATCAATCTGGGTTTGGCATCTTTCTTTGTGATCAGATATTGATTGCTGAATGATTGTGTAGACCACCACTTTGGGACCCAGCAGATAAGAGCGTCATTTGTCAAAAGCGTACACAACTGTGAGCAACTCCTTTTCGGTGGTTGTGTAGTTGAGTTGAGCTCACATTCAAAGTTTGCTGGAGTAGTAAATGGTTGTGGTGGAAAAATCTTTGCTTGCGTTGTCCCAAAACTGCACCTACAGCAAAATCACTAGCATCGCACATTACCTCAAATGGAAGGGTCCAGTTTGGTGCTACTATGATGGGAGCAGAGACCAGCTTCTGTTTTAAGATTTCAAAGGCTTCCTGGCATTCTTTGGGTGAAGTTGAAAGGCAATCCTTCTCCAGAAGATTGCATAGAGGTTAGCAATCTTGGAAAAGTCTTTGATAAAATCTCATGTAAAAACCTGCATGTCCAAGAAAATTCGAATACCTTTTACTGATGTTGGTGGAGGTAGTTTTCAATTGTCTCTATCTTTGCTTTGTCTATCTCAATCCCCTTTTGTGAGATCCGGGTGTCCAAGAACAATGCCTCTTGCACCATAAAGTGGCATTTCTCCCAGTGAGTACCAGGTTTGTATCTTCGCACCTTTGTAACACATGTTCCAAATTTTGCAAACAATGATCAAAAGAATCTCCAAATACAGAAAAGTCATCCATGAAAACCTCCATACTCTGCTCCAGCATGTCTGAGAGAAAATGGCCATCATGCAACGCTGAAATGTGGCAGGGGCATTACATAATCCAAATGGCATCCTGCGGGAAAGCAAAAGTACCATAGGGACAAGTAAAAGTAGTTTTCTCCTGGTCTTCTGGTGCGATGGCAATTTGATTGTACCCTGAAATCCATCCAGAAAGCAATAGAACTCATGTCCTGCCAGTCTGTCTAACATCTGGTCAATAAATGGTAGCGGAAAAATGGTCATTCCTCGTGGCTTTTTCAGTTTTCGGTAAGCCATGCATACTCTCCACAGTCATGTTCTTGTTGGAATTAGCTCATTTTTTCATTGGTGACCACAGTAATTCCTATTTCTTTGGCACACACTGCATAGGACTCACCCAACTGCTGTCTGAAATGGTGGTAAATGATGCCAGCATCTAACCATTTGATGATTTCTTTCTTCACGACTTCCTTCATGATTGGATTGAGTCTCCGTTGATGCTCCACTGTGGGTTGTACTCATCATTCATAAGATTTTGTGCATGCAAAATGATGGACTAATGCCTCGAATGTCTGCTATAGTCCAGCCAATGGCTTCTTGTGCTCTCGAACACTCTCAGCGAAATTTTTCTTCCTGCTCCAATGTTAGTGAAGAAGAAGAAATAATAATAGGTATCAGAAGAGTTTCCAAGAAATGCATACCTGAGATGGCTCGGAAGTAACTTCAGCTCCCAGCCTGTGGTGGTTCTTCATCGCGGCTTGATTCGATCTTTCTTTGGCAGTTCCAAGCTTTCAACGGGTGGTGTCACTTTAATCGGAATGGGTTTGTCAAGGTAGTTGATACATTCAAGGATTTTAGCTATCTAGCTCACTGTCAGCATGTTGGTGATGCAAGCTTCAAGTGTATCTGTGGGATTGGCTCAGTATTTTGAAAGATACTTTCAACATCAACTATGAAGCATCTTTTCCTTTTCATCACTCGAGAATTTCATGGCTTTGAAAACATTAAAGTCACTTCTTGGTCCTGTACTTTCATGGTCAGTTCTCCTTTTTGCACATCAATCACAGTTTTACCTGTAAAGCCAAGAATGATAGGTATTTCTTTGTCTTCTCCATGTCAAGGATAATGAAATCTACTGAGGGAGAATTAGTTTGTCTACTTTCACCAACACATCTTCAACAACACCTCTTGGAAATGAAGTGTTCGGTCAGCAAGTTGCAATGAAACTGAGGAGGTAGCATTGCTTCTCCAATCTGCAGTTTCCTGTAAATAGAAAAAGGCATCAAGTTAACACTAGCACCTAATCACATAAAGCCTTACCGATATAATGTTCTCCAATGGTGCATGGAACTGTGAAACTGCCAGGATCTTTCAACTTCGGGGGAAGTTTTCTGAATAATGGCGCTTGCATTCTTCGTTAATGCTACTGTTTCGTAGTCTCCCAATCTCTCGTTTTCGTGAAAGAATATCTTTCATGATTTTACATAGCTGGGCATTTCTTCCAAGGCTTCTACAAAGGGAATGTTGATGTGCATTTTTTGAAAACCTCTTGGAATCAAGCAAACTGCTTGTCCATTTGTTTTTTCTGAAGACGCTTGAGGAAAATATGGAGGTGGATGATTTTTCTGGTTTCTTTTTCTCTTTGCTTCTTTTCCTTTGCTTCTTTTCTCCCCATCTGTTATCAGCTTCTTTTGGAACTTTTCTTGGGACATCTGGATTCCAACATTTTGTTGATTTCAGTACCCTTTTCAAAGTAATGGCTTGACCATTGCTCCTTCCCTCGGTTCCTTGGATTGGGTTTGTGTTGCTGGGAAGATTTCTGGTGGTCTGTAACTCTGAGCATTGGCCAGTTATCCGATTTGATTCTCAGTGCTTTGATGGAAGCTGATTGGCTCTAAAAGATATGCACGTACTTTTTTAACTGAGCCAGCACTTCTGCTATTCCAGTTCATTTGCCTGCTCCTAGCCTTGTTCTGTTGCTGAAATCCAGGTGGTGGATAGTTCCGCTGTTGGCTGGAATGTTGTTCCATGAAAAAATTAGGATGATTCCTCCACCCTGGTTGTAGGGTTGGAATATGGATTGTTCCTCTGTCTGTTGAAATTGTTGACAAAATTCAAAGTTTCTTCAAGTTGGTTTGATTCTGGTGCTCCTCCATATGGTGAACTTGTGGATCCAGTGGTAAGAGTCTCCATGAATTGCATATCTGATCTAGCTGGTGTTGACTGCTGTATTAGCCACCTTCATAAATTCCTGCAATTCTTTGGATCATGCACCTTTCCGTTGGCCACAAGGAATGTTGTTGGCCATTTCTTCGATTAAGTTCCCACAAAAATTGTGGTTCTCATTATTCCAGAAAGTCCATTTAAAGAATGTTGGACTTGAAGCCATTTTGGAATCT
>SKCR01050132.1:0-39658 GCA_019454045.1 Zanthoxylum bungeanum | reverse complement strand
CATATCTATTCAAGAAATGTGCTGATCAGTTATTGCGGCGTTGTGTACCATACAAAGAGGTCAATAATGTCCTGCAGTATTGTCATTCATCTCAATATGGCGAACACTTCAGCGGAGATAAGACCGCGGCCAAAGTGCTACAATCAGGTTTGTTCTGACCCACATTGTTTAAAGATGCTCATTTATTTGTTCTTCAATATGACAGGTGCCAGAGAACGGGGAATATTTCGAGAATAAATTAAGGACTTCTCCAAAGTATTCTCGAAGTGGAAATATTTGATGTATGAGGGATTGACTTCATGGGACCATATGTTCCATCATTTGGAAACCTGTACATTCTGGTTATAGTAGACTACGTCTCCAAATGGGTGGAAGCAACAACACTACCATCAAATGATTCCAAAATGGTTTTACAATTCCTCAAGAAAAATATTTTCACTCGCTTTGGAACACCTCGAGCAATCATCATGTGATGGTGGAACACATTTCTGCAACAAGTACATTGATGCACCTCTAGCCAAATATAGAGTTACTCACAAAGTTACCACTACTTACCATCCACAGACAAGTGGTCAAGTTGAAGTCTCCAATAGAGAAATCAAGAGAATCTTGGAGCGAACCGTGGCTGATGCGTTTATTGCTTTGCAGAATGGCCTGGGCACGATGGAGGAAATATTCACATGATATCTTGGGCGAACTTGAACATTCACCAGAAATCAATTGGACTGTTTAATGTTGATGGATTTTTTGATTTTCTTTTTGTGTTTCTTGAAGATTCCAAAGAAATGGATTTCTTTCAAAACCCGTAAAAGATATTTTCCTCACTGCCAAAACAACCAATAATTTAATTGACAACTCTAACGTATGAACCAAAGATCGACCCCATTTTTTCCAAGTTGAACTGGTCTGATAATAGAGGTGTCAAAACGAATAAACGAATCGAATTCGTGACGAATACTAAACGAATCGAATTGTAATGCACTAAATTCGAATTTTGATTTGTTATTAAATGAATCATGATATTAGGATTCAGATTCGATTCGTTTAATAAACGAATATTCGTATTCGATTCGTTTATTCGTTTATTCGTTTACTTAAAATAAATGAATCGAATCAAATTTAGTATTCGTTTAATAAACGAATATTCGCATCTGATTCATTTACATGAATTCGTCCAATTCGTTTACATACAATTCTTTTAATAAACCAACAATATGATAATTTACACAAATAAATAAAAAAAAACATATATATTAAATACACCACCAATTTTACACAAATTTTACAGGCAAGAGTACGAAGATTCAAGAATAATAACAAAGTTTCTGTCCAGATTCAACCCACAATGTCCAGTCTCCAGTCTCTACCACCCATGGTATCCAACAAAGCCAAAACACCAAAATTCCAAAAAACTAATACCACAAATAATATAAAGGAAATCCCCAAAAGTTTAAAATTTTATGAAACTAAATTCCAACAAATAAAAGAACCCTTTTACTTATTGTGCAATGCATGCAATGGCCTTCAATGGATTTGGTCTTGGACCTGTATAAGAGCTTCTTCTTCTTAGAAGATAGGTTATCAATGGAGAGCACCATCAGTTAGCGAGACCTTCCTAGTTTTAGACACAATCACAGTGAAGTTGCCCTCAGTGCTAGGCACGAATTCAGCTCCGTAGTTGACATCCCAGCCCAAAAATCGGAGCTCCCAAACAAGAACACTTATCTGCAAAATCAAACATAGGTATTTGAGAGACGATTCAATGTTTAATGAATAATAAAATAATAGAAGAAGGTGGTGAATGACATCTGCTAAAAAGGAGCCGGATGAATAATAGAAGAAGGAGCCAAGCCATTTGGAGAAGGAACCGATATCTATTTGAGAGAGGCGGCTGATGAGGGAAAGTTTAGATTTAGGTTAAGTTTAGGATTAAAATTTACTTTATATACTTGAAAATTTAGGTTAAATATAGGTAATTACTTAAATATCCTTCGTGTTTAACAAATATAATAAAAAAAAATATAAGGGTAATTTGGTAATATAATTAAACGGGTATTAAACGAATTCGATTTGGATTTGATTCGTTTAATAAACGAATCCTAAACGAATAAACGAATTGATGAACTCAAATTCAGATTCAATTCGTTTATTAAACGAATCGAATTGAATTGACTCATTTATAAACGAATCTATTTTTCCAAACCTGTATTCGCTTTAAAGCGAATCGAATCGAACGAATAAATGAATCCTGACCCAAATTGCCACCCCTATCCGATAACGATCGTGGTAAGAAGAGTAGAATAAATCTGGATCTTAATCTTTAGTTTTCTTTTTAGATTTAGATACAATTGACAATTCCACGCTAACCAGGTACTGTCTTCTAAACTATTCTTCTTCTTTTTAGACATTGAAGACAATGTCTCAATTAGGTTTGGGGAGGAAATAATTTATTAGTATCTTATTTTTATTCTTCTTTGTATTATTGTTGCTTTGTCTGTTTTTATTTAAAAATAAAAATAAAAATAACAAAAATAAAATTTGAATTTTTATGTTTTTAACTTTACTAACTAAGTAGAATTGTGTTTTGAGATAGCTGAGTAAGGAGTTTCCGCTCCTGAGACGTATCTCAGTTTAATTTGTAACAAGTTAATTTTTATTTATTTCCTTTTAAATTATTTAAATTCGTGAATTCTCCATAATATTGATTAAAGTTGATCTTCATATGCTCATTTGACAGGTATTATCAACTTACATAATAACATAAGAACATGAGTTGTAAGTAAAAATTTTATAATATTCAGTGCTCTAGTTTATTGGAAATAGTACCTAAAAACGATGGAATAAAAAAATGGAATATATATATAAATAATTAACCTTGCTCTTACTTAGTAACTGGACATCTTGCCTCAATAAGCAGTGATTGTCCGTGTCAAATGGTAGAGCCTGAGTTAATAATAATTAAGTTTCTATTTAGTAACCGGACATCTTGCCTCAGTAAGCAGTGATTATTTGCGTCAAACTGTAGAGCTTTTAACATATGAGATCCTAGCAATTAAGTCTGTAGGGGTGTCTTAACACCTAGTGCCCTAAAGCCAACTATTTTGAGAGTCACTGGCCCAAAGCTCGTTACAAGAATTGAAGATGCTGTATTGAAAAAAAAAAAGAGAAAACGTTCCATTGCCAAAAAAAGTGTGAATTTCAATATAACTTTAGGAAAAAAATATTACTCTATTTTTCAACTACAATTATGAATATTGTGGGCACAATGAATTGATTAATACCTTGTTGGTTGTGTGTATGGAGAATGGTAAAAAATATAGGAGAATTTACTTATTTAGTAATTTAGAAAGAAAGAAAACAACTATTAACTTGGATAAGAATTTCATTTTTTAACTTGTTTATCTTTTTATTTTTTGTGTGATTGATTGTACATTTGATTGACGTTTGTGGGTATCGTCGCTGTAAACCCTCACGAGACTATAACTCGTCCACTAGGGACACCTAGGGGTTTAAAGGCTTGTTGCATACATTAAAAGTAACCGTGATCCCTACGAAAGTGGATTAGGTCAATCTATTTTAAAGTTGTTATTTCATTTTATTTTTTTGCTCAAGGACTAGCAAAATGTTAAGTTTGGGGGTGTGATGAGCGGAAAATATATCAATATTTACCGCCCCTTTTACTTAATATTTTGTATAGTTTCTCGAGTTTTATGAATGCTTTGATCTGTTTGTGTTTATTTTATAGATAAATAAAATATCGGGACTCACTGCAATCAAATCGGGGCTAAAACGACGAAATTTAGATAAAAAGGGCAAAATTGGAAAATTACTGCTCGCGTCGCGACACATAAAGTTCTACGCGTCGCGACGCCCTCTCAATCATGCACCGAAAGAAGATATACTGACATGCGTCATCAACTGTGCACGCGTCGCAACGCAGAAGACACTGGGCGTCGCGACGCCAATTCAATCCGCGTACACGTGGCTGCCAGCTGACGCGTCACGATGCCGAACCAAATTTTTTGCCTATAAATAGCAGCAAAATTTGATGTGAAACTCATGCTTTCTTCTGAGGTTTCTTTGTAAAACTTAGAAGAGAGTATCTTGTGTGTTTAAGCTTTCTTGTATTTACTTTTTTTATTTAAGTAATATAATTCTTTCTGTTTTTATTCAAGCATGAGTAAGTAACTTATTTCTACTGGAGTAAAGGGTGAAGCTTTTAATATGATAAGGTATATTAATCTCACTTATTTTATAATATAGAAATTGTAATTTAATAATATTGATTAATGTTGATACCGCTTATATGGCTGGTCTTACTTATTTGACATAATTAGATACCGCCTATATGGTCAGTCTTTAGGTGACAAATGAATACCGCCTATATGGCTGGTTTATGGACAAAAATAACACCGCCTTTATAGCTGGTTTGACTAAATTAATTGGATAACACTGACAATTTTTATATTATAATAAATTGAGATTTCTATATTTGAAATATTAAAAATGGATCCCCTAACTCCAAAATTTTATTTTATTATTTTAACTTTTAGTTTTCTTATTATTTTATGATATTTTGTTTATTTATTTCTTTAGTAATCCTAGGTATGTGTTGTAACTAAATACATCATCTAGGGTTGTGATGAATTCCAATATCAATGATTTTATAAGCTGATTTATCTCGTGTCTTATGTGATGTTTTGGTTTATTTATTGAGTCTTAATCTTAATGCTTCTTGTTGATTGGCCACCGATAAGATTGATGTGGTAAACTTAAAATGAACTTGACGAATGGATTTTAGGTTTCAAACTTAGACTCAATAGCTCATGATCTCACCTTAGAGATTTCCTTCCAGGATAGATATATACTTGTCGGGCGTGGGTAGGCATAATTGGAACTTGATCTTAATGAATTCAGAGTTTCTTAATTAACATAGATATATAGTTAATTGGGTTACTTTAGGTGTTTGCATTCGACCATCGACATAGGCTTTTGCATATTTTCGTGTTCTAGATTAATAAACCAACATATTTCATAAATATAAGATAATCACTTCATCTTTAGAAGAATAGTGGAATGATTCACAACCCTAAATAGTTTCATATTTTTTATTATTTTTAGAATTTACCTTTGTTTTGTTTTATTTACTTATTTTTTTTAGATAAAATCGCCATCATACCAATAATCAATTTTAATTAGATACTTGTATAAATTTAGCTTCAATAATTAATAGCATAAGTAATAAGTCCTTGTGGGATCGATACATTTTATACTACTTGAACGATACGTGCACTTGCGTAACAGTGTGATTTCACCAATCAACCATCGATGGATTGTGCTGTTGATATAGCTAAATATACTGCCCACCGTGATAGTATGAGGTTAATTCAGTTTCTTATGGCCCTTACTGATGATTTTGAATCTTGCAGAGCCTCTTTATTACATCAATCTCCTCTGTCTACATTGGAAGCTGCTGTCTCTCGGTTATTGTCTTATGAAACTCGCCTCGGATTACTTAAGCCATCTCACGATGATGCTGTGCTTGTCGTTGCAGGCAAATATTTCTCAAAAAGTGGATGCAAATTCTGTCATACTTGTAACAATTCTGGTCATACTCTGAATAAATGCAGTCTTACTGAATGTCAAAAATACAAGAAAAGAGGCCATATTGCCTCTCACTATCCCACTATGGTGGATTTTCGCTACTGGAAGCTGTCTAACCATTCCATTGAGTAGTGCCCCACTCGTCCCCCAAGACCTCGTTATCCCTCCAAGATAGCAATTCCAATTGTTGTTGCTACCTCTGAGGTCATTGTCTCTCCTACATCCACTGGTAACTTAGAAATACTCCTTAGACAGATACTCTCCACACCTCTCAGTACTTTTACTATCTTATCTTCCACTTCAGGTAATTCTCATTGGTACTTCGATTTTGGTTGTTGCAACCACATGACTTCTCAATCTCCGTTATTTTCCTCCATCTATCCCACCACGACTGTCCATCGATTTTACTACAGATGGCTCACAAATGTCTGTAAGCCAGTCTGGACAAATATCTACCTCTGTCTTTACATTACCTAACACATTTCTTATTCCGAAACTTACTTTCAATCTTATATCTGTTGGTCAACTATGTGAACTTGGGTTCGAACTAATATTTTATTCCACTGATTGTCGTGTGAATGATCCACAGATGGGACAGATTCTTGGGACATTCCGTAGAGTTGGATGTCTATTTGAGCTTACCTCCCCGCATCTTCCTTCCAATCGTGTCTCTTAGTTATGTGCGGTGTCTACACCATCCTATCTTCAGTTGTGGCATCTAGGCCTTGGTCACACCTCTTTAAGTAAGATTTTTCCTTTGATTTCTAATGGGTCCTTAGGTTCTGTTACCGCACAGTCTTCTTTACATTGTGTCTCCTGTTAACTTGGCAAACAACCAGCTTTATCTTATAATAATAATAATACTTTTGTCGCTCCTCCTGACTTAATTCACTCTGACATATGGGGACCTTCTCCTACACCAACCATGAGAGGGTCCAAATATTTTGTCATATTCATTGATGATTATTCTTGGTTTAATTGGATCTTTTTCAAGAAACAACGGTATGAACTACCTCAGATTTTCATTGATTTTGCGTCTATGATCAAAATATAATTTTTCGAAACCATCAAAATATTGCACACTGATAATACCAAAGAATATCTTAACTTTACACTAGAGGTGAGCAAAATCGGTTTCAGTTCCGGTTCCGCATGGAACCGGAACCTACTCGGAAAAAATCGGTTCCTCACTAAATGGAACCGAAACCTACCCAATTAAATAGAATACCATATTATTCGGTTCCAATTCGGTTCCGGTCCGGTTCTGGTCCGGTTCCGAATTACCCTATTAATATAACATTATCATATACTTCAAGCTGGGAAAGACTTCCAGGGCTCAAAAGAGGGTACGAGCACCAATTATAATAAGAAGATGGCGAGAGACTGAATCCAAATGAATTGGATGCCATTGCAGTTGCACAATCCGACAACTTGTGTGATTTTTCATCTGATATTTCACTCATCAAATCTTTTACTGGAGATGGAAGCAGCTGATGATCTTGATCTGCAATGTCACAAAATGAGCTACGTCCTGAAATATTGATCGGTGGTGGTGCCACGCTTCTGAGACGCTGAGGCTACATGCTACACTCATAGTCATAGTCATACTCATTGGTTGCACCTGTCAACTTCTGAACCAAGTCCCTGAAGTTCACTGGATCCACTTTGTACACTTTAAGTCGTGTTGGTGGCAGCGGTGCTATTGGCTTCTTCATTGTCTTAAACGATGACTTACGAACCGAATGAAGCGATGATTGATAATTAGAAGAGTTTGTTGTTGTTGTTGTTGTTCTTGTTGTTGCAGATGATGAATAAGCTTCCATGTCCATTAATAACAATATCTCAAAATCGGGTATTAAAATCGGGTATCTAATCTGGTTCCCAAATGTGGTTCCGGTTCCGGTTCTATGGTCCGGTTCTGGTTCCGATTATTCTGGAACCGGAACCGGTTACAACCGGTTCCTTATATTTGGAACCGGAACCGGACCGGTTACAACCGGTTCCGGTTCCAAACCCGAATTTTCGGTCCGGTTCCAATCAGTTTCGGATAGACCCGGAACCGATGCTCACCCCTACTTTAAACTTCAAAGGTTTGAAAGAACAAGATACCATATCCCAAAGATCTTGCACATACACCTCTCAACAAAATGGGCGAGCATAACACAAATATCGTCATATTCTAGATTCTGTTCGATCCATGCTTATATCATCTTATTGTCCATAATGTTTTTGGGGTGAAGCCGCTCTCACCGCAGTATATGTTATTAATCATATTCCTTCTTCAGTCATTAAACATCACATGTCTCCCTATGATTACCTATATGGTATTTCTCCCTCCTATGATCTTCTTAAAGTTTTTGGCAGTGTTTATTTTGTCATTCTTTCTCCTACCGAGCACCACAAGTTAGAACCATGTGCTCGACTATGTTGTTTCTTAGGTTATGGAATTGAACACGGGATCCTATATCACAAAAATTTTGCTTCTCACGTCATGTTGTTTTCTGGGAGCACATTATGTTCTCTTCCGTCTTTGATTTCAAAGTGTCTTCTGACCACCCTCCACTTTTCACTGATCTCTCTATCGAGTTATTTCCACATGTTCATGATGCAAGTACCTCCAGTGAACCTACAGACGTCCAACCTCCATTGCTACATGTCTTTGATGATGCTCCTTCTACATATATCGTCTCTGACACCCTTTCGATTGAACACTCCCATGATATTGATACTTCTTCTTCCCATTATCCTCCTCGAGTAAGACATCCTTCTACTTATCGTTAAAATTATCATTGATTTTCCACTATTGTTTCTTTGCATGAACCTCAGTCCTATAAGGAGGCATCCTATAATCCTCATTGGCAGCAAGTTATGCAAGATGAATTATATGCTTTGGCAAAAACTGATACTTGGGACCTAGTTTATCTCCCTCCCGGTAAAACTCCAGTGGGATACAAATGGGTATACAAAATAAAAACACATTCAGATGACTCTATTGAGCTTTATAAAACACGTCTTGTTGCTAAGGGTTTCACTCAGGAATATGAGGTTGATTATGAGGTCTGGTTGCTCGTCTTACCTCAGTAAGTAGCCTACTTGCCATTGCTGCTACTCGATAATGGAGTTTTTTTAGATGGATATCAAGAACGCTTTTCTCAATGGTGTTCTAGTTGAAGAAGTTTACATGAAACCCCCTTATGGTCTTGATCATTCACCACACAAGGTATGCCGCCTATGCCGCGCCCTATATGGTCTAAAAAAAACTCCTCGTGCATGGTTTGCAAAGTTCAGTATGACTATTTGTCAGCTTGGGTTCACCTATAGTCTACATGACTCTGCCATATTTCTTCACAAATCTGGTACATGTATCGTGATGCTACTTCTTTATGTTGATGACATGATTATTAATGGGGATAATGATTCATAAATTATGGATCTTAAACAGTTTTTTAGTCAACAATTTGAAATGAAAGATCTTGGTTCTCTGAGTTACTTCTTGGGTCTTGAAGTTACTCATTTTAATGATGACTATCATCTCTCTCAAGCTAAGTATGACTCTGATCTTATTTCTCGAGCCGATCTTACAGATAGCAAGACAGTTCCAACCCCTGTCGAGTATAATACTAAACTTACACCTTGGATGTCACTCCTCTTGATGATCCTACTCTCTACAGTCAATTAGTTGGTAGTCTTATTTATCCCACTGTCACTCGACTAGACATTGTCTATACTGTTCATATTGTATGTCAGTTCGTGGCTGCTCCTCGATCTCTTTATTATGCTGATGTGTTTCGCATCATTCGCTATGTTAAAGGCACTCTCTTTTGTGGTTTCCATTTCTCTGCTAATTCTTCACTTGTTCTTCGAGCTTACTCTGATGCAGATTGGACAGGTGACCTTACTGATCATCGATCCACTACTGGTTATTGTATTTTTCTGGGTGACTCGCTTATTTCTTGGAGCAGTAAGAAACAAACATTGATTGCTCGTTCTAGTATTGAGGCTGAATATCGAGCTCTTGTTGCGACTACTGCCAAACTTCTATGGCTATGTTGGCTCCTCGAAGATATGGGAGTGCCTTAACCACCCCTTACTACTCTTTACTGTGACAATTAAAACACTATTCAAATGATATATTCCATGAACGTACCAAACACATTGAGATTGATTGTCATTTCATTCGTCAATATATTGCTCGCGGTTACTCTTCGGTTGGTGTATCTACGCTCCGATGATCAAATAATTGATATCTTCATCAAGTCTTTACTCCATGGCCGATACACTACCATCTTCAGTTTGAGGAGGGGATATTGGTAGATATATTATTATTATGTTAGTTGTTAGTTGATATGTAATTAATATTGTTAGATATGATATTAATATTAGTTGTTAGTTGATATGTAATTAATATTGGTAAATATGATATTAATGTTACGTTCTTTTGTAATGCCTATATAAAGGCCATTTGTAATTCATATTGAATATAACTAATATATTTTTCTTCACATTCCTATTTCGGTTTCTAACATGGTGTATTTAGCTAATTCACAAAAATTATGAGAGCGTTAGTGTAAATTTTCCCATGATATATGCAAAATTGATTCTAGTGTAGATTTGAAAATTGAATGGTATTAACATTTTCATATTGTTTTTTTTTTTTTTTGTAGAAATTAATATTTACCCTCAAGTCTCTAAACAGCCTTATTAAGAAAAGATTAAAAGAGCTAATATTCTCACTAGATTATGCATGAGTGCTGTGCTGCCACAGCAATTCAAAAATTACAGGGCTAACCATTCTCAATTGCCTTAGAATGTTATGGGCCTGGTATCTTCTCTTTATGTAGCAAGAAAGATAAAAGCTAAATTAATCAAGGGGAAAGAGAACCTTTATTAGTTTTGAACATCCCATAAGGTGGGCTTTTCAATAACTGAATCCCCATGCGAGAGCTGTTGCTGGAAAGGATTCATCAATGGCATTCTTTGATGCTGGCTCATCGCTTCAAGTTCCATTCTTTGCTGCTGCTCATGCAAATTAGCTGGGCTTTTTCCTCCAATACCCATGAAATCAAGAGTCGTCATATCACCACCTCCATTGCTGCTCTCTCCAAATCTCGACGGCCCCATCATCGTCGAGCTTCTTCCTTGGTCACTTGGAGGACCACCACTCATGTACATACTCGCAAACATTCCCATATCATTCATTGTTCCACTAAAAAGATGTGACACGTCTTGTGTACCCTTTTGCATGATTCCAGCCATGTTGGATTGTTGATCATGCTGAGATGGTAAGTGTTGATGATCATAAGAATTAGCATTATGCTGCTGCTGAAGAATGGATCCATAAGCTGGGGGCTTATGGACTGAAGAGAGCTCCTGGTCAGGCACTGCAATGCTACTAGTAAAACTCTTTTGCATCATTGGAGAGTTAATACTATTGCTTGCTGTTGCTCCCATTTGTGCTGCTTTTTGTAACAAAGCTGTCGCCGACATGTGAGCTGTGCCTGGAATCGGGCTAATGGAGCTAAGTTGTAGGCCTGAGGCTGAGGAGGATGAGGATATGCTTCTGGGTCCGGGGAACAGAGTGCCGGAGTTGCTTGAGAACATTCCTCCTCCCATGTTCATGGACTTAAAAGGCATTGGTACAACATCTTGAGAGAGTGATTTCAATTCCGACATTCCAGTTGATGTGTTGTTTAAGCTGGGCATTGATGACATGAGCTCTGGCATCTGGCTTTGCATCATGTTTGGTACTAAACAATTGTTCATTAGTCCTTGGTTTACTTTGTTGTTTTCTTCAGCCAATGCGTCACAAAAAGCTCTGTGGGTTATGAAGCTGTCTCTTCTGCATGCACAAATTAAAAATACGAGGTAGGAACATATTAAGTTACAAAGAAAAAACAGATCAGCAGAGCAAAAAAGGAAGTGGAAAAGTGCCTTTTTCATTATGTCGGCCATTCCCTAATAATTAAATATCATATGTGTCAATTAGCTAGCAAGGCTTCAATAGTATAAGAACCTGGAAAAGATAGTTCCACAGTCACATTTGTACTCCCTAGTGCCACAGGTCTTTTGATGAGCTTTCCAATCAGACTGAACTGCATATTTCTTTGAGCACTTATCACATTTCCATTTCTTCTCACCATGTTTACGGCTGAAGTGTTTCTTGATGCCTGTAAGATCTCCCAATGCACGAGCCGGGTTGTGGTGAACACAAGTTGGCTCAGGGCATATGTAGACCCGTTTTCGGACCTCAGTGGTAGTCCTTTGCCTTAGCTTCCATGGAAGATTATGACCTCTCCTGTGCAATTGTAGGTTTTGGTCCCTTTGAAATCCTTTGTTGCATATCTCACACACGAATCTGTTTGTTGCCATTAGTGTTGTTGGTGAAAGAGCAATTACCTCAGCATTAGGATCTAATTAAATCACAGAAATTAATAATTAATTATGGCCAAAAAAATCAATCATATTCATAGACAATTTAATTAATTTAGAAGCAAGAAACATGATATAATAAAGTTGATGTGCCTGGAGTCCCAGGGAGGTTTCTTTTCTTTTTAACTGGCTGCTGTTGTGAGTTAGAGCTATTGCTGCTATTAGTGGCAGCAGAGGGTCCTGATGAAGCACTGGAGCCATGCAAGTGAATATGTAAATTTGGCTGCTGCTGCTGCTTTTCTTCACCTGAAGAGAAGCTGCCTTCATCACCTGTGATATTTGACATTTTTCTAATAATATACAAAGTTTGTTTTTGTGTCTTTTAGGATTTTGTTATTAGTGGAGGTAGACAAAAAGCTGAGAATTCTTCTTCATTTGATCTGCTGAATAAAAGAGAAAGAGATAAGAAGCTATCAAGTGTTTCATTTGCACCTACAATAATAACAAGACTAACATTGAAATTTGGTCTTGCTTTGGCTTTTTATAAATATCTACAGTGTCCACGAGAGAACTTCTAAGTAATACCCTAATATTTCTTGGCTATAAAAATAACAATAATTTTTTAATTCGGCCGCTCTCATTTTATAAAATACTAATGTCAAAAGATCAAAAAAAAATATAGATTTCAATATATTAAAGTACCAAGAAAATGATTTTTTTTTAACGGACGTCAATATTTAGTAAAATATATAAACCCACCTCCGAATGATTCATTAAAATAATTCTCCATCATCAAATATTATTTTTATCCCTTATCATTTTAGTATACAGTGTAATACCAGTCAAATCGGATAAAATCTATATATATATTTATGGTATAATTGTTATATATATATATATATATATATATTTTTTGTTATTTTCCACGGACAATATATACATTTAACTTGTTAGGAAAGAAAAGCCATTAATTTCAACTGACATGAATATTGATAATATATATTAAAGACTTGCTTTTAGAAAAATAAATAAATAAATAAATAAATATATATATATATATATATATAATATATATATATATATATATATATAATAAAATCAATTTATACAGATGAGGGGTGAACAAAACCTAGGTAAACGGAGAATAACAAAAAAATGATTTTTCATATATTAAAAGATTATAAATTTTTTTTTTAAATAAAATCTTTAATTTTAAATTTTTAATATATAAAAACAAAAATTTTGTCATTTATTTATCTTTTTTTAGCTCATGTATCATTTCTTGCTTGATTATTGTCTCTGAGGTGGGAGCGTCTATCATTTAATTATATTATTAATTAAGTAATTAATTAATAATACGTGGATGACACTAAAGCCAAAGATGTAGTCCACAAGTGATTTAAAGAATGTGAATGCAAAATAAAATACCAAAAATTGATTACCAATTAATAATGGTGAAATTAAGCATATTGTGTGATAATTAGATGTCTCTGTCATAAGCTGAAGGGTGCCGAATCCTCTTTTGTCTTTTTTTATCCAAACGATCGAACGGAACCAAAACTAGTCATTGTCTCGAATAAACATTAATTAACTCAATCAATGACATAAAATAAATTTATAAGATGTTGGTTTGCTTAATGTGTTTTTGCTATTGTATCGCAGTATGGGTACGTAAATTAACATGGAAACTGAAACGGGACACTTAATAACAATTTTTAAATAACTTTCATGCATTTTTTTTTTTTTGAAATCGTTGGAAATCCCACCGCCAAATCATTCATTACGGGTTTAAGCGGAGCAGATAAAATTCTAGGCTGTCTTAGGCTCTTACAAGAAATACACTCCATAAATTCAAACATGAGACCTCAATATGAGATCTGAACCCTACACCACCAAATCACGCCCCTTAGGGACAATTTTCATACATTTAAAGATAGAAAAATAAACAAAACCTCACCTAAGTTTTTCTTGTTTCAATGAGTTTTAAAGTATAATGAGGAAATGATTAATACAAACGGCCTTGCATGTGTATACTTTTTAGGTTACCAAATTCCACAAGCTTGATGAGAGAATCAGCAAACAAACAGAAGGTAGAATATCAAACTCATATTAAATACTGAAATTCTCCCAATCAAAATTAATCAATTATATAAGACCTAATTTAACACCTAGACAAAAAGATTGCTTAGTTATTATCGTTAAGGATCGATGTAATTTATGAAGCAAATTAACATCAACACAACAATGTGAAGACATAATGTTCCCATCTTTATTCGATTAAATTATTGATAAAACCTAATAGAATTAGCAGCATTTGGATGCTGATACCATGAAATTTTAAAAGTGACCCAGCTGCTAATTGACATTAGCAAAGAATCCACATGGATAAAACCAACAATAAAGGATGGCCAAAGATATATATGCTAAAATAAAGGTATGAGTGATGTAATAACATCAATTAATAAGTATGTAATATGTGTAAATATAATTATCATTTGAAAAATACGGGAGGTTTGACCGGCGTGATCACACACGTATAACGCAAACGCACGTATCGTTCAAGTAGTATAAAATGTATCGATCCCACGAGGACTTAATACCTTAACTATTAATTTATGAAGCCAAATATTTACGAGTATCTAATAGATTGGTTGTTTGATTTGATGGTGACTTTAAACTAAAACAAGTAAATAAAAGAGCGCGAAAGTGAATTAAAGGTAAAATAAATATTATAAAACTATCTAGGATTGTGAATCCTTCCAATATCTTTTAAAGATGAAGTGGTTATCTCACGTTTGTGCAATATATTGGTTTATTAACCTGAAACACGAATTTATGCAAAAGTCTCTTCCGATGGTCAGGTGCAAATACCCAGTATAACCCAATTAATCATATTCATATGTCAATCAAGTTATCTGAATTCATTAAGATTAAGTTCCAATTATAGCTACCACCGCCCGACAGGTATATTCCTATCATGTAAGGAAATCTATTAAGGGTTATATATCCTTAAGGGAGATCGTGGGTTATTGAGTTTAAGGCTGAAACCTAAAATCTATTTTTCAAGTTCATTTTAAGTTTACCAAATCAATCTTATTAATTGCCAGTTAACAAGAAGCATTAAGCTTAAGACTCAATAAATAAATCTTTATATTACCCAAACCATAAAGTAACCGCTTATAAACTGGTGATATTAGAATTCATCACAACCCCAGAAAACGGGTTTAGTTACAACACATATCTAGGACTAGTAAAAGCTTAAATAAAGTAAATGACATAAAGTAAAAGCTTGAAAGTAAAAAGGTAAATAAAACAATAAAGAAAATACTGGGGTTAGCTGATCCACTTTTATTACTTATATTTTAGATATCTCCCTTATTATAATATATTAACTTTGCGTGATAATTACCAACCGACCATATAGGCGGTATTCTGATTAAGTCAAATTTATAATTAATTCCAATCGACCATAAAGGCGGTATCCAATTTAGTCAGGTTAAAATCAATTTAATTAAGTCTAACCGACCATAAAGGCGGTATCCCATTAAGTCAGGTTTTAAATAGTTTATATATTATAATTAAGGGAGATTAATCTAAATATTAGTAATAAAAGCTTAATTTTAACCCCAGCAGAGGGGAGTTACCTCCTCATACTGAACAGTAAAAAATAAAAACTAAAAACTAAAATAAAGAAAATATTATTGCGTAAAGTAAATAAAATTAAATGCAGAAAGTTGTAAATAAACAAACAAGATACAATCTTCTTAATATTCTTAAGGAATTCCTCAGAAGAAAGTATGAATTTGCAAATGAAATCGGCCTGAATTTATAGGTATCAATGAGTCTCGTTCGTCGCGACACGTGCAACCTAGAGCCACGCGACGCTTCGTAGATTTTGGACGCGTGGCACGGGCTTCGCGGAGATGGTGACATGTGGCGTCGGCAACTGAATTATTGGTTTGGCGTCGCGACGCCGAATGCTTGGCGCGTCGCGACGCTGACGTCAGCAATGATGTGGATTGTTGGCAATATGAGATGATGACACGTGTCCGGTGCACGTTAGCATTCAACGTATTTTAACAAACGACGCATTTTAGCAGAAAATTTACATTTTTGCCTTTTTTGTCCATTTTTCGTTGTTTTGGCCCCGATTTGCTTCCAGAGAGTCCTGTTATTTTATTTATCTACAAAATACCACAAAACACATCAAAATATTCACAAATCTCAAGAAATTATACAAAATATTAAGTAAGAGGGATGATAAATATATTGATATATTTACCGCTTATCAAGGTTCTGACTCTAATATACATATAAATGAATAAGCGTAAATGATGTGGAATTAGAATTTTAACTCCACTATCTAAGATAAGTCTAAAAAAAATATTTTTTTGGACTAAGATAAAGTAACCTCAAGTCTAAAAAAAAATCACACTCTTAATCAAAACAATAATTACAAAGTGAAAATTAAAGAGCATAAAATAAACAAAGAATAGCAAGATTTGTTTACAAAGTAGGAAACTCTTGAAAAAAAATAACTCTGAGTATAGTTACCACCCAAATTCACTAGTCACTTTGAGTGATGTGACAACTTGTCACTTGATTGATTGAGTGATGTGACTTGATGAAAGTGGTTGGAAAGCTTTTTGAAAGCTTGATTGACATATATTATTATTTTATGTTTTGGTATATGTTGAATTGATTTTAGAAATCAATTAATCAATTACACATTTTTCCATTTTTCTCTCTCTCTTAGGCTCACGTTTTTGGAGCCCATTCTTCTTCTCTCTCACTCTCGGCCAACATGCCATTTCTTCTTCTTTTCTTCACTAGTTTGACCGTGAAACACAAAGGGAATCAATGGAAATTTGTGGCAAATTTCTTGAGTGCTAGCACACATAGGAGCCATCCTAAGGTGATAGGGAACTCACTTCATGAGCTTGGAATCACCATCAACCAAAGCTTGGAGTTTGGAGGAAGATTGAAACCGAAAATGGAGGACTGAAATTCTGCCACTACCGTGACTTGGAGGAAGGCAGAAAATGATTTTTGTTCATCACCGCATCGACTCAACCGATCATTGTGAGTATTCCGCAACTCCGTGATGTATTCGCATGTATGTTTTATGCTTTTTATTCGATCCTTGGGACCGTAGAACTCCAACAATGGTATCAGAGCAAGTAAAAGCATGAAATTTGATTTAGGGCTTAAAATTGGGTAAATTGATTTTGAGCATGATATAGTTAAATTGGATGATTGAGTATGCTTAAAACATGTTTAATTGAAGATTGATTGGATCAATTTCATGAAAAATTATTTGGAACAAATTTGCCCAAAATATGAGGCTTGGCCGAATATACTATGCCCTATTTGTCTTGGATTTTTGATTTTTGATTCATTGGATGAGTTTGAATCATTCGGGAAATGTTGATTTTGGATTTAATTTGATTGAAACCGAATCGATGGGCAATCCCAACTCAAAACTGTTGGCGTTGATTGGTTGATGGGCAATCCCAGAGCATATATCATCAATGACCGGTTTGGAGTGATCTCTGATTGCCACTTGGCGTTGGTTGTTCTCTATGTTTTCAGCTGCCATTGCTTCTTTTTCAATTTTCCTTTCTTTTCTTAGTCTCCTCGCAGTTCTTTCTATTTCAGGATCAAACAGGAGCGAATTGAGACTTGTGGCTTTTCGCATTCACTGAAGCACCAAAAGAAAAATAAAAATCAATAAACAAAATACAAAAAATAAAAATTAAATAAAAAAAATAAAAATAAAGTTGAAGACAAAAATAAAGAAAATAAAGTAAAATTAAATACAATAAAAATCTAAATTAAAGTTAAAATTACTTGGTAGTAGTATTAATGTGAATTAAACACAATCCCCGGCAACGGCGCCAAAAACTTGTTGTGATATTTTTATATCGTACCACAAGTGTACGGTGTCAAGTTTTAGTATAAATGATTTTAGAGTGTCGAACCCACAGGGATTGCGTTAACTCGCACTAAGTACTACAATTGATAATCCTAACTTTATTTAGACACAAATAATAAAGATTTTTTTAATAATTAAATAAAATATAAAAAATTTAGATAGGAGGAACTAATACGATAGAGATTCTGGATCCTGATTTCACCTAGCTGTCACCTATGTATTTGTCATGCCAATTAATCATTGTCAGTTATATTGTTTATAAGTCAAGACTCCGAATTATCCACTCCCTCTCTCGAGTGCCGAGTGAAAATATCATTAACTACAGACTTCGATATCTCTATAAAAATCCATAGTTAACAACTCATTACGCTTTGTGATTCTATATTAACGACTTCAAAGGATTACAGATTCTCTCGAACTCTATAAAATCCTAGGTTATATTCTCTAGATCTATTCAAAATCCCCTCTCTCGAGTGATAGATTCTAAACATTCATCATCTCAAATTGTGGCCAGCAATCAAGAAGCATTAAACTCAAAAGAATATAAATAAATTAATAAAACTTCATAACAAAATTGAAAAACGAAATACAAGGTTCAAGCATCAATTACATAATTCTCCAGAATTAAGGAGTAAATTCATGACAAAAGATAAAACAATAAATAATCAAGCCACGAATCTAATGGAAATCATTAGTTTTAAGAAAGAAATAAGAAGATAAAACCCGAATTGAATCTCTTCTTTTTCGGATGTCACAGCTTTAATCTCCTCTTGTCGCTCTTCAATCCTCTCCTTGGATCTCTAAAAATATGTGTTTCTGTGTTTTGTGCTCTGTATTAGCCTCCTTTGAGTGTTGGATGTAATGTTATATTATAGTTGAGGCTGGGAGTCTTTGGGTAGCATTAGGATTATTAAAAACCCTAAAAATTGAATCCTGGAACGTGTAGGTTTCCGGATCATTGCTCAGCTGTACGTGGGCGCCGGGGCACCATATCCCATGGAAAATGTATGACGAAAACTTGTTGGGAGGCGCCAAGGCGCCTGGCATTCTTCATTGGCGCCTTGGCGCCATTGTTCTTTTCTTTCTTTGGCGCCATGGCGCCATATGTGTTTATTATGAAAGTGGGCGCCATGGCGCCTTCAATTGTAGAGATTAGGCGCTGTGGCGCCTAATTCTCTGTGCTTTGTATGAGATTTAGGCGCCATGGCGCCTAATGATGTGCCAATGCTCCCGTTGCTCGTCCTGTGTTCGCTGAAGTTCCCAAAACACGTGCAATTGTCCCCAGATCCATGTATTAATGCTCCTACAAATATAACATAAAATAACGATAAATGATATTTAATATCTCGAATTATAACAAAATAATAAGCTGAGAATACCATAATAAGTGGGTATAAACCACACTTATCAACACCCCAAACTTACGATTTTGCTAGTCCCGAGCAAAAGATAAAATAAAAACTAAATTCAAATAGATAATTAAAAATTACTAAATTAACTAAGCCACTTTCGTAGTGATCACGATTGCATTTAGCATATGCAACAAGCCTTTAAACCCCTAAGCGGCCCTAGTGGACGAGTTATAGTCTCGTGAGGGCTTACAGTGACGACACCCACAAACGTCATACACACACAATCATGCAAAAAATATAAAAAAAATAACAAAACATAGTCTCGATAGTTACGCATAAATATATCCTCATAGAAAGCTTATAAATGATATCAAAGAATCTTCAAAGTACGCAATTGCAACTTGAATCCAAATTCTTGAATAAATTATCGAAGCTAGACTCACGGTGTGTGTGTGTGTAAAGGTTCATTCACAGCTTTGATCCTAAGTAAGTCAACTCAATGATTTCGTTTAAAAATTAGAGTCGATGGGTCAAACCAACCTAGATATCTCAATTATGCTCTGTAATTGCTTTATTTCGTGCTCAGTATGGTATGATTTTTCTTTTCTTTTCTTGTCTATTTTTCTTTTCTCATTTTTTCACTCATTTTTTTTTCAACTCACCTACCCTTTAAGGTAGCATTTCTCCTCATGGTGGTCCTAATACTCGCCCATGGGTAGCTTCACGCTTATCGGTTATAGGTGGTTTATTTTCTTTCTTTAGAGACATTTTTCTTTTTCTTTTTAGCTATACCATACTTCATAACACTAGCAAATCAAGATAGATATCTAAGCAAACGGTCATTCATCGACATGCAATTTCTTCAACTGATCACCTTGTCAACTACTTAAGTTTTACTGCTAAAAACCTATTTTTAAGTGCTTACGAGTCAACATAGATCAATTATTCAAGGCATCAGATAAAAGTAAATTAAGCACTTATCGTTTCTAAAATTTCACCCATAAACAAACAATATTATCACAAGATTTATGCTTTACTATCAAAGACTAAACAAATTTTTTTTTTCAATAAATTTAAACAACTAAATAGCAAGTAAAACATGCACACACCCCAAACTTAAAATTTGCATTGTCCTCAATGTAAGATAAATATCAAGAGCAAGAGTGAGGAACAACACTACCGTGCATGGAGTTGATCAGACTCTTGCTGGTTGGATTTGGTTGTGCGGGCGTTGTGTGTCTCGTGCTACCTGCATAAATAACATGCAAATAAATAAATAGCACACAATAAAATAAAATAAAATAAAAAGTAAAGAAAATAATAATAAAAGAAATGCAAGGGTTGCCTCCCCGCTAGCGTTAAGTTTAACGTCTTCAGCCAGACGCAACCACCCACATGGTGGTCATGGTGGCTTCTTCTTTTGTATCCACTGACTGCTTAGACATGAAAAAGATAGCTTGGCGGCTGTGACAGTTTATTCAAATCCCTCTACTGTTGCTTGGTTATGGATGATGCAATCTGCCCAATCTGTGTTTCTAAGGACTTCATTGTGGCCTCCATATTTTCCATGTGTGTCTCAATATTATTTAGCCTTGACTCAGTCTTCTCGAATCTTGCTGAAGTACTAGCAACGAACGTGCTCACGAATTCTTCTAAGGAAGATTTCTGCTCATCTTTTCTATAGTCAAAACCAGAAGCAGGCTGCAAGGTATTCTCTGTGTTAGCATATGACAGGTTTGGATGATAACGGTTAGGCATAAGATTTCCTCTATAGCTGTTGAAGTTCCGATTGTTCACATATTGGACTTGTTCAATGTTCGGGTTTCCTTCCACTAACTGCATGTTTGCAGCTGCTGCTGATTCAATAGATGATACTCGTGGTTTTGTCAGGGCTGCTACTTGAGTGGCCAAGGTGGAAATCTGAGCTGTAAGTGCCACAAGAGGGTCTACTTCATATATTCCAGCCACCTTAGTCACCGTAGCGCATTCACTTGGCCATTGATAATGGTTAATGGCCATTTCTTCCAATAAATTGTGCGCTTCCTCAGCTGATTTCTTAAATAAAGCTCCCCCAGCTGCTGCATCAACCACAGTCCTATTCGAACCATTCAGCCCATTATAGAACAATTGAATCTGGACCCAATCTGCATAATCATGTTGTGGGCATCTTCGTAGTAGATCCTTAAAGCGCTCCCATGCTTCATATAAAGTTTCAGTCTCCATCTGCTTAAATATGCTGATTTCTACCCTCAGTTGAGCTGATTTAGCTGGCGGAAAGAATCTCTCAAGAAATTTTGTGGCCATATCCTGCCATGTCCTGATACTCCCTGTCTGTATTGATTGCAGCCAATCCCACGCTTTATCCCGTAAAGAGAATGAAAATAAGCGTAGCCTGATAGCCTCTTTACTCACGCCATTTACTTTTATGGTATCTGCGATCTCCAGGAACATCCTTAAGTGCAAGTTGGGATCCTCTACAGCTGAACCCCCAAACTGATTCCTTTGTACCATGTTGATCAATGCAGGTTTTAACTCAAAACTGTTGGCGTTGATTGGTTGATGGGCAATCCCAGAGCATATATCATCAAGGACCGGTTTGGAGTGATCTCTGATTGCCACTTGGCGTTGGTTGTTCTCTATGTTTTCAGCTGCCATTGCTTCTTTTTCAATTTTCCTTTCTTTTCTTAGTCTCCTCGCTTCTTTCTATTTCAGGATCAAACAGGAGCGAATTGAGACTTGTGGCTTTTCGCATTCACTGAAGCACCAAAAGAAAAATAAAAATCAATAAACAAAATACAAAAAATAAAAATTAAATAAAAAAAAATAAAAAAAATAAAGTTGAAGACAAAAATAAAGAAAATAAAGTAAAATTAAATACAAAATAAAAATCTAAATTAAAGTTAAAATTACTTGGTAGTAGTATTAATGTGAATTAAACAAACAATCCCCGGCAACGGCGCCAAAAACTTGTTGTGATATTTTTATATCGTACCGCAAGTGTACGGTGTCAAGTTTTAGTATAAATGATTTTAGAGTGTCGAACCCACAGGGATTGCGTTAACTCGCACTAAGTACTACAATTGATAATCCTAACTTTATTTAGACAACAAATAATAAAGATTTTTTTAATAATTAAATAAAATATAAAAATATTTAGATAGGAGGAACTAATACGATAGAGATTCTGGATCCTGATTTCACCTAGCTGTCACCTATGTATTTGTCATGCCAATTAATCATTGTTCAGTTATATTGTTTATAAGTCAAGACTCCGAAATTATCCACTCCCTCTCTCGAGTGCCGAGTGAAAATATCATTAACTACAGACTTCGATATCTCTATAAAAATCCAATAGTTAACAACTCATTACGCTTTGTGATTCTATATTAACGACTTCAAAGGATTACAGATTCTCTCGAACTCTATAAAATCCTAGGTTATATTCTCTAGATCTATTCAAAATCCCCTCTCTCGAGTAATAGATTCTAAACATCATCATCTCAAATTGTGGCCAGCAATCAAGAAGCATTAAACTCAAAAGAATATAATAAATTAATAAAACTTCATAACAAAATTGAAAAACGAAATACAAGGTTCAAGCATCAATTACATCATTCTCCAGAATTAAGGAGTAAATTCATGACAAAAGATAAAACATAAATAATCAAGCCACGAATCTAATGGAAATCATTAGAGTTTTAAGAAAGAAATAAGAAGATAAAACCCGAATTGAATCTCTTCTTTTTCGGATGTCACAGCCTTAATCTCCTCTTGTCGCTCTTCAATCCTCTCCTTGGATCTCTAAAAATATGTGTTTCTGTGTTTTGTGCTCTGTATTAGCCTCCTTTGAGTGTTGGATGTAATGTTATATTTATAGTTGAGGCTGGGAGTCTTTGGGTAGCATTAGGATTATTAAAAACCCTAAAAATTGAATCCTGGAACGTGTAGGTTTCCGGATCATTGCAGCTTGTACGTGGGCGCCGGGGCGCCATATCCCTTGGAAAATGTATGACGAAAAATTGTTGGGAGGCGCCAAGGCGCCTGGCATTCTTCATTGGCGCCTTGGCGCCATTGTTCTTTTCTTTCTTTGGCGCCATGGCGCCATATGTGTTTATTATGAAAGTGGGCGCCATGGCGCCTTCAATTGTAGAGATTAGGCGCTGTGGCGCCTAATTCTCTGTGCTTTGTATGAGATTTAGGCGCCATGGCGCCTAATGATGTGCCAATGCTCCCGTTGCTCGTCCTGTGTTCGCTGAAGTTCCTAAAACACGTGCAATTGTCCCCAGATCCATGTATTAATGCTCCTACAAATATAACATAAAATAAACGATAAATGATATTTAATATCTCGAATTATAACAAAATAATAAGCTGAGAATACCATAATTAGTGGGCATAAACCACACTTATCAAATAATTTTGGAAATTGGGCTTAAATGTTGTAAATGGGCTAATTGGGCTTGGTTGTACCAAGTTGGGTTTAGGCTAAATTAGTTGGATCCAATTGGGCCCAAAACCGTTTCCATAAAGTCCAAATGCGACTAATGGACCTTTAATTATTTTAATTGGGCCTAATGGGCCTAAATTGATTTATAGGCTTGTGGGGTTATTCCTTGATTGGGCTTTGGTTATTGGGTTTGACCCGAGTTGACCAAAAGTCCACGCCTTAAGAAATTAATTAAAAGCCCATTGGACTCTAATTAAATTAATATTGGATATTAATCGGGCTTGGAGACCCGTAACGATTAAATTTGGAATTTAAGTCGTAAATGTTTATTTATAAAGTGTAATATTTAATTTGGAATTAAATAAGTGAATTAGTATTAAATGCAAATTGAATTTGATTTAATTTTGTAGTTTAATTTAATTCGAGAATTCGTACTTTGAGTACTTATTCGCAAAAACGAGTTTGACTCGCGTAAAATCAAATCGTTGTTTGAACATTGGATGGTCATTAATTATCAGATTAATTAATTTGATTAGATTGATTGATAACATGCTTGTGTGAATACATGGTTGCGATGCATGATATCGGATGGATATTAGATGGGTGGGGAAATTTTAAAAATTGTTGTAATAAATTTAGAATTTATTAATTAGACCTGCGTGTCCAGCCTCTTACCTCATTTCTCATTGTATTTCTCTTCTCACCTATTCCCCTCAATGTAAATGAGATTTCTTTAGAAGTGTAGTGTAATGGGTAGAAGCAATACTTGTGCTAGCGGGAGAGAGGAAATGGAGAGATTTGATCTAGGATCAATGTGTAAAGTATCCATCCGCATATCATTATTATTTTATTTTACGCGCCTTATTATTGTTTTAGAATGCCATGTTTAAGGGTGTATGATGATGAGACCTTAACAAGATAATAAATTGGTTTCCGATTTTCACGCGAAAAATCCTCACAAAATATTAAGCGTTTTTCCTTCCATTGAGTGATTCTTACTCAAGATCTAAGACTGGCATTAGTTTGTTGGCCAAAGTCAAGACCTTTGTCCGTTGAGGATGTGTTTGAATCACGAGAGCTTTGTTCCATATTGGTGTCTTGTCCAAGTTGTGGTTTGTTGGCCAAAGTCAAGACCACTTCTTGTCCATCGACATTGATTACGAAGCTTTCCATGGTCAATGGGTTCCGCTTAACTGGGATCACTAAGTTTGTTGTGCCAAAGCCAAGGCTTAGTTGATTCAGAGGAAAAAGGTTAGGTAATATATTGGATATATTGGCATATATAAGATATATGTTTCGGACTTGGACGTCCTCCTACTGGATCTAGGAATTGGATTGGATCCAATTGATCTTAGAGATCTACCTAGTTAATTATCATACAATTTGTTGGCCAAAGTGAAGATTGTGTGATATTTAACGGGATCCTAGCCCACTAGGAAACAAGGTTTCCCGAGTACTCGACAGAGGGTTAGAGGCTCGCCGAAAAATAGTGGGTTGCAAGAATTGAATTTGCAATATTTGTTTAATTACTTTCCATACGCGCTCATTCAAATATCATTCGTCATATAAATTAAATGTTAGTTGGACTAATATTTAAATCGTTGTTTTAATTTAACAGTGGACTGTATTCAAACAATTCATTTATAGTTGATTATATAATTGGATTATATTAATCATTATAATGATTAGTACCGATATCATTGATTAAATAGTTGGACTATTGGAATCAATATAAAATTTAAAGATTAGCATTTAAAACATAATCCTAGGGAAAATGTATTTAAATGATTTAATTTTCTAATTGGGAATAAAATTTTAGGATAGTCCTGGAAACGAATAAGTTACTTTATTTGATAAAATAACATATTAGGCCTAAGCCATGAGTTAAGCAAATAAGTGGAACATGATATTTGGAATATTCATGTAATGATAACTTTAGTGCTTAATCCATTTAGCTTGCCGATTAGACTCCAAAATTTCTTAATCAGAACTAAGGATTAGATCCTTAAAGTATGATATTGAAATTGACGGATCTTCAAAGATCTATTCTTAGATTTTAGAAGACAAAATTTTAATACTGAACTCTTGGAGAGTTAACGGCTATTCTCAAGGAGACAAAGTCAAGTTTGCAATAAGGCAAGAAGCGCAAGGCGCACCTTACTTCGTCATTCCAGAAGGCCAAGGCTAGGCCGAAGGCTTCTGAGTGTGGAAAAGGGCAAAGAAAAAATTATTATAATCTTCTAGGAAGATAAAGGACATATCCCGAAATGTCTGCCTAAATATGGCAAACGGGATCGCGGAAGCGTGACTGCCGTTTGGACAAGGTAGACATGAAGGAATTGAAGAACGAGCAAGGCTCTGACTTCAAATATGTTTGTCATAAATATGTTCGCTACTATTATTAAAATTGGATTTTAAATACTTAGTGTGATACATAAATATATACTGATGTGCAGAATCTGCTACGAGCAGGATACTGACTTCAATCGAGATAAATCTACAAATCGGAAACGGGACGAACATTGCTGTTTCAACCGTAGATACCTAAGTTTAGGAACTGCCATTCGGGTATGTACCTATATTTGGAAACTATTATAATGTAACTAGTTTGACTAGAAATATTATCTATGTATCAGTGTTTATTCGTTGCGGATATATCTTTATATTCTAGAACACTAAAGTGTTTTATTATATAAAGATGATATTGAGATAAACACATTAGATGTGAATAACAGTATTTATATTTTGAATATAAATAAAATCTCAAACGTATAACATGACAAACAAATAGCTCAAACTGATTTGATCAGAAGAGACTTATAAGTGGCATTGTTTTCTGGGACAAAATTAAACAAGACTCGTATATCCACACTTTCAAAGAGTGGGTACTATGACTGATTTGATTCCATTCAAATAAAGTCTACGAATCTAGTTTATTAGGCAAAGTGCCTAAAACACTTTTACTTGGTAAATGTGTAAATGCCACCGATCTGATAGCCCTAATTCATAGTGAAGCAAGTGGCCCCATGTCTAGCTAGGCTAGAGGTGGATATGAATATTTCGTGACCTTTACGGATGTGGCATCGCGTTATGGTTATGTGTTTCTTTTGAAACACAATCGGAAACTTTATAGTTTCGACACAAAATAGACAAACAGATCGGCTAAAGTATTATACCGTCACGGTTAGACCGTATTGGAAATACTTAATCAATGAGTTTCTAATATACTTGAAAGAGTATAGTAATCTTTCAAAGAGGACTCCTCTCGGAACACGTCAATTAACGGTGTGTCCGACAGGATAAACCGAATTTTATTGGACATGATAAGGTTAATCATGAGTCGCTCTGAGCTACCATTTCCTTCAACGGATACCCATGAACAATGCAGAACTTATTTTGAATAAGGTTCCATAATAATCTATTAGACAGACTTCATATTAGATATGAACAGAAAGAAACTGGGTTTTCTCATTCCTGAAGATTTGGGAATGCTAGGCATATGTTCGGATGATACCAAACTAAAACCCAAATTGGATAAGTGCCAATTGTAGGTTATCCTAGGGAAACCAAAGTATAGTACTTATACAACTCACAAGAGAACAATGTAATTGTTGCTCGCCATGCGGTTTTCCTAAAAGGAATACCAATATGCAGTGGTAAGTGGGAGACTAGTAAAACTCGATGTAAATTAGAGTAATACTATTCCAGGCACCGAGTCCTTAATGGAACGCAAATAGTTCATCAAGGATGAAACTATACCAGTAATCTTCGAATACACAAGAACCGCGTAAGTCGGAGAGAGTCGAAAACAACCTGGGGTATGGGTTTCTGATCTCACCTCATAAAGATGTCAATCTTTTGAGGAACACCAACTGACTACGTATGAGGAAGTGATACAAGGTATCAATTCCATATTATGGCAAAGTGCCATGACATCCGAAATGGATTCCATGTATACCAACCAAGTTTGGATATTGGTTGATGTACCAGAAGGCATTGTGCCTATTGGTACAGCTGAATGCCAAAACCGCTTTCCTTAATGGAAACCTTTTGGAGGATGTTTACAACATCCTGACGGTTTTGTCATACTAAAATAGCAAACAAGGTTTGCAGGTTATTCGATCCATGTTTGGATTGAAGCAAACATTAGGTTCTTGGAATTATCGTTTTGATGTAATCATAATGGAGTATGATTTAATTCAAAACGAAAATGATTATTGTGTATATAAGAGGGTTAGTGGGAGCGCACTGAAAGTGAAAGTCCTAAATAATGATAATATATCATTTCGTGGAAATGAAATTCCCATAATATAATCGGTGAAAGTTAGGCTTTTGAGAAAAACTCTCCGAGAACTCGTACATTGAAAAATGTACGCGACCTGGTGTCTCATACGCTTTGAGCATATGGAGTCACAAATATGCCAATCCTAGTAATAGTCACTGGATTGATATTAAGAACATCCATTAGTATCTTAGAGAACTAAGGATGCTGTCTTAAACTATGGAGATGAGAACTTGATGTGACTGGGATCACTACTGCAAGTTTCCAAACCGATAAAGACGACTACAAGTCGCAACAGAGATGGTATATATAGTTTGAACATCAGAACAGTGAGCTGGAAATCTTCCAAGCAAGATACTGTTACCGAATGAACAAAAAATGTGGGTTAATGCTGCAGCTGAGGCAGCAATAGAAACCATTTGGGTCGATAATAATCCTAATCAGATTAGGAATAATTCTGTTAGCAGCCGAGCTAGGCTTCAGCGCAGCCTAAAGAATTAATGGTTTCATCAACGATCCAGATAAATACTTCGATATTCATCTGATTCGTTCGGATCATACATCGACTTCGATATTCATCTGATTCGTTCGGATCATACATCGTGGCGATGTGATGATCGAATAAATCGTATCAGATGATAATCATGCAAATCCGCTGGCGAAAGCCTTTCCTCAGCAGTTTGAGCGAACCGTATATTGTTCGGGTGGAAGACACTCGAGTGACTGGCTATAGGCCAAGTGGGAGATTGTTGGACAATTATGACCCATAGCGTCACTATTTGTACAGATCATGGTGTTGTTGTACAAATTAACTATGTGACAAAGGAGATTACTCTCTTATCATTTATGATTAGATCACCAAGATGTATAAATGATATGAGGTCCCTATGATTAGTTCCTGGATTGAGATGATATGAGACAGTATCAGTCCATGAAGGATTAATCATTAAATATCCCTAGTCAGAGTATTATCGAGATTGGACATCAATAAATGCGTAAAAGACTAGTATTACATTTGTGCGCATTGTGAGAGCATAACATCATAGTTATCATATATTTGGGTATAGGATACTCATGCAAGTGTAGTAGGAGGTTGTGTTTTACCGATGGTACGGGAAACAGCTTCGCTCTGGATAGACCCCGTGGAATCCCATTGGTAGTATGACTATGTGTCTATGGGAGTCTGAATCAGGGTAGGTGTATTTGGTCTTAACCTGAGACTTGCACCGCTAATACTTGCGACAATCAATATGCTTTGGTTTTGGTCGTCCAAGGCTTTAACCGGTTCTGTGTATGCCTCTTCTGGGTATATTGAGAATCGTAGTGTATTGGGTGTGATGTCAAGACGGAATATCACTCCAGTCATAGTGGAGATGATGTCACGTAGGATACGGTACTAGTACTCTTAAGTACTGCAGTCATCAGGATATTATGACTAGGTCATGTATATCCGATTATAGAGACTAGTTACCAGACATCCGACATGTGCTTCGTATAGGGCATACACAATTCCAACCTCAGGCCTAGCACGTGGCATCCGATACTGGATCGACATACACAATACTACGTATACTACGCCTGATATAGATCGCTTATTCCTGTAAGCATGTTTCTGGAGAATTGGGTAGGCATGGCGCTTTGCTAGAAGCCAACCTTGTCTTGTAAATCGGTAAAAATGTAGTACTAGGTACTTACGTGTTCGGATAGTCCGACGATCGAATTTACTGCCAACATATCCGTGGATCTCATGGGTCGCTTCCCGAAGATTCACCGATGACGTATGACTCGCACTTTTTAATCTGAGATTAATTAGATGAGAGAGAAAATTAATCTGGGATTAATTACGGAGATATTTTATCTGGGATAAAATATCATTAAAAGAGAGATACCGATTAATTTGGAATTAATCGATAAAATTAATATATTCGATATATTAAACGAAATTGGATTTCGACGCGGAATTAAAATTAGATTTTAATTCGGGCGAACAATTTAATTTAGAATTAATTCGTTAGCGACGTGAGTAGTGATTTCGCTAGGCATAATCATTTAATTACGTCGCAACGAAAAATTTGTTAATTTGGAATTAGCGAACCCGAGCCCGAGAGTGTTTGCGAGCGCATTCGCATTTTGAATTCGAGTGCGGCACGTAAGTCACATCAAGCGTCAAATTGCTAGTCGCATCAAGCGTCAAATTGCTAGTCGCATCAAGCGTCAAATCATTAATCACTTTGAGTGATGTGACAACTTGTCACTTGATTGATTGAGTGATGTGACTTGATGGAAGTGGTTGGAAAGCTTTTTGAAAGCTTGATTGACATATTATTATTTTATGTTTTGGTATATGTTGAATTGATTTTAGAAATCAATTAATCAATTACACATTTTTCCATTTCTCTCTCTCTCTTAGGCTCACGTTTTTGGAGCCCATTCTTCTTCTCTCTCACTCTCGGCCAACATGCCATTTCTTCTTCTTTTCTTTCACTAGTTTAACCGTGAAACACAAAGGGAAGCAAGGGAAATTTGTGGCAAATTTATTGAGTGCTAGCACACATAGGAGCCATCCTAAGGTGATAGGGAACTCACTTCATGAGCTTGGAATCACCATCAACCAAAGCTTGGAGCTTGGAGGAAGACTGAATCCGAAAATGGAGGACTGAAATTCTGCCATTGCCGTGACTTGGAGGAAGGCAGAAAACGATTTTTGTTCATCACCGCATCGACTCAACCGATCATTGTGAGTATTCCGTAACTCTGGGATGTATTCGCATGTATGTTTTATGCTTGTTATTCGATCCTTGGGACCGTAGAACTCCAACAGTGTAGTTGATAAGTGCACGAAAGTTTACTTAGATCACTGCTAACTCGGCTTAATTATTATATATTTAATCTTAATTAGAGTCATTTTTGTGCTTTGTTATTAGATGCATTGGAACAAGAAGAATGGAGTAATTATGCATGTTTCGGAGCCTAACGGACGTATAGGACGCATCAGACACGCGCGGGATCATCGGAAGCAAGAAGCGGCAAAGCCATCAACCAAAGTCCACTGGCGCCTCGGCGCCCGCACCAAACCATGCCCATATAAACATCCAGAGAGTTGGGCACCGCGGCGCCCAAAGACCGGTGCCGCGGTGCCCCGGAACACCCTAAAACCCTAAGTTTGATGTGTTCGACGCGTATTATGACTCTAAGGCTTTTCTATATAAACCCAACTTCGTCCAAACCCTAGAGAAGAGAGAAAAATAGAGGAAAAACTCAGAAATAAGAGCCACAAACATAAAATCAAAAGACAAGAACGAAGAACTTGAAGCCAATGATGATGTCTCTCGATCTATCGAAGCTGTTTCTTTCTTCTGCATGGAGAACTAATCTCCTAAAGCAAAGCTAAGGATGAACTCTTGTATTCAACTCTTTATTCTTGATTATTTATTCTTGGATGAACTTATTTTCTTAAATACAATTGATATCTTATTATTCTCTTTATCTTTTGGTTATATGAATCCAAAAATTATATTTTGTCAATTTACATATAGATTCAGTCATGCTTTCTCTATGTGTGGTTTGTGAAATTAGTTGTGACTAGTTAAGATTATTTTACAAGTTTATCTTGTCATCATTAGATAGGTCGTAACGATAGCCTTGTGTGTTGTTAATATAGAGAGGATAATTTATCAATTACTTTAGAACTTAATTTGTGTAGAATTGAATATCCTCCAATTGTTGGTTTGGAACGTGAAACCCTTAATTGCGTAATAAAAAGAATCAATAAATGAATATAATAACTTGATACAAGAGGGATTCTTGACGCTTTGCTGTTTCTCTCTACTGGTAAAATCCTACAAACTTTTTATAATACTTAGTTTAAATCGCCAATTTAATCTTTCTTTTAAATAAGTTATTGCTAACGTCTTTGCTTAAGTGAATAGTTTCTGTAACCATTTCTTTGAGGAATCGACACCTCAACTATACTGCGATAACCGCAAGTATCTTTCGGGCGTAATCAGTAGTATAGTACGAAAATGAAAATATAAGTTATTATAATGCTACATTTGGTACAGTGGGTGAGTTATCAAGTTATAATTTATGTAAACGACTATTGGATAAGGATGAAATTTATAAGTTTGTGAGTATAATAACGACACTCGATGGAGCAAAACTATGGGGGCAATAAAGGGAGGAATACCCTAGCATACCACCGGATATGGAGAACAAGTTAGTGAAGAACACCGTAATCGAATTTATGGTAGCAACAAAAATAAAGTAAATAGAGTATGAACTGTAACTAGAACCAAATCACCAGCATTAACATCGAGAAAGGGAATACAGTTTAAGCAAAGGTATACATACGATTAAGCTCAGTTTAAGAATTTTTTTTCTAAGTCATTAGCCAAATGAGGAAGATTCCAAAGAAGCTACTAGAATAAATTAACCTTCTTAATACAAAGTCATTAGTAGATAACACTAGTTAGCAAGAGATACAAAAAGAATTTGACATTATATTATGAAGTGTTAAGCTTCATAGATAGTTAAAGATGTGAGAACTTGAAAGAACAAAACCCTTAAGCAGTTGAAGCTTAGTGAGAAAATAGAGAGTTAAATAGTTAAGTTATGAAGATGGATACTGGTTTGTGATGTGTAAGCAATGCTAAGGGAATATACAAGAGATTATTCTTTTATATATTATAGTAGATTGGAGTCAGTACATGCAAAAGACTTAACCACGAAAGAACGCTAGTATTTCCAAAAAGTTTGAAAGTACCTATTAGGAAGAACCAGATGGAGACAAGTAAAGTTGTTCATAGCTAGAAATCAAAGAATGAGATTTCTGAAAGGCATAACAATAGTTGTAGTTTGACAGTAGTATTAAGTATCTAGTAGAACTCTTACGAAGCGAGGACAAAGAATTGTCACTCAATCAAGAATTCAAGAGGTATTATGCATGAAACTGATATTAGGATAAGGAGAAGAGTAATGCATACTTATGAGTTTAAGAAATAAAGTATCAATCCATGCAGACAGAAATTGAGTATCTTCTAGGTTATGATACAATTGATGGAAGCGAAATAGAGAATGAGTATGTAGACGGTTAAAAATTGGTGAATCAGAAATAGCAGGTAAATCATGTAACTTGCGATAAGATGTTCAATATCAAGAATTTCAGATCTAGACAGACTCTAAGATTTCAATTTAAAGAGGATTCGAGGGTGAATCCTATTTAATGGGGGAGTAATTGTAACATCCGGTGAACTTGACAACTTGTACGTTACCAGAGCCTGACGACTATTACAATTTAGGGACATAATAGTTGATATAAATCATGTTCGAGCAAGTATGTGCTCATAAAATGATATTTGGGACATTCGGTAAATTCCTTGAAATTTTGACGCAAAACTTAGCTTGCGTCCAATCCCGAACAACCTTTAATAATCGGGCCCTAATATTTTCATACAATCTCCGATGTTTATGAGTTTTATATCGTCGGAAAGCTTAGACCGAGAGCTTCAACTTCCACGTTGAACTTCTTTTCCAAATTCAGACCAGAAACGGGTCAAAAATCGTAATATCTGCGGATGCTACAGTAATTTCGAGAATTAACTAGAATTGGGTGATGTGGTAAAATGTGGACAATTCATTTCCAACAAAAAAATCAGCTATTGTTCTATAAATAGAGTAATGTTCATTCATCCTCTTGAAAAGCCAAAAATGTGAGGGAAAATTTGGGGAAGTTTTCTCATTTTTTTCTTTTTCTCAGGTTACTTTGGAGTAATTGGTGTTCCTTCCAAGTATATCCCATGACAAATCCTCGCAGGAATCAGAATTCCCTTTGACGAGTGGCATAGCACCAACCAGATTCCAAATCAGTGAGTGGACATTCTTTTCTTAAGTTGATTTTATATTATGACTGTTTTAAATATCAGACTTACTTTCTCGCTTTTAGGGCGTTAGCAAAGTTCACTATCACATATATATTGTTTAATATGTTTTGAGAAATGGTTTAAAAAATAAATGTTTTCAAAGTATGAGTTTATGTTTTCGAGGCATGGGGGAAAACTCACCTCAGTATGTAACTTGATTCAGATATGGAATTGACGGAGAGCACATGTGTATATATAGAGGACTGGGGGGACGGCGATACGTAACTCCCCCAAATCCTCGTTCAGGACTAGGGATGACAGATGCCTCTATATCCTAGATTCAGAGCTTGGAGGGTAGCATAGATCTGCACCCCCAGTTCATGTTCAGTGGCTTGGAAGATGATAATATGTAACGCCCCAAGACCACTAGTTTCAGGGACAAAAGTGACATGTTTTGGGGGACGACGATACATAATATCCTAATATCATAGATTTAAAATCTTGGCTCTAGTTAGGCGCATGGGAGGACGACGATACGTAACGCCCCCATGCGTCAGGTTTTTCAAAGACAGAGCTCAGTTTTCAGAAATAATTTTCAGATACAGATTTCAGAGATAGTTTCCAGAGATAAGTTTTCTTGAAAATAAAATTTTCAGAAACAGCAGTTTTATAAGAGACTTTCAGAAAAGATAAGTTTTACAAAAGAGTTTTCAGGCAAGATTTTCTGAAAAAATAGATCAGAGTTTTTAGACAAGAGAGTTTTCATATAAGATTGTTTCCTATGAGGACTTTGATTTTAGAACCAAGCAATTTCATAACAGTATTTCAATTTTCATTTTAAATCGTCCACTCACTTAGATCGTTCAACGGTATAAACCCCCTCCCAGTTTCTCTGTTTTGCAAGTATTCCCGGAGGACAAGCTCGAGGGGATGGATATTGATGGCAGTCACTAGAGGGTTTGGTCCACCAGATCGAGTCAGAAATAAAGTTCAGTCAAGTCGAGTAAAGTCCAATTTCAGATATTTGTATAACAGAGTTAAGTATGAGTATTCATGTATAGAATTGTAACACTTATTGTATTGTTTGTTCAGTCGAATGTATATTACATTATGAGCTATATTTTGGATTTGGGTATTAGTCCCATTATAAAATTATGTTGAGAAAAGTATTAGTATTGTTTGTAATTAGAAGTTCGGTAGCATCTCCTGGGTTTGGGATGTTACAATACTGATAGGAAACAAACAAAAAAGGATACAAAAATCATCATCTGTAGTGGTAATAATATGTAATCTCTCAATAATAATTGCTATTGAGATGCCTCTCTTAGTAGTACAATATTTGGCTCTTAAATCAGTTATGTCATTGTCTTCCCCATAAGTCTCAACATTGGAACCTCATCTGCGATACCTATAATTGCAGCAAAAGTATCAAGACTTAGATTGTATTAGGTTCCATTAAGTGTTATTGTCGATGTCCCCACGTCGCATTGTTTAACCAACCATCTACATAATTCTTGTCTCAATCTCCCACATCTGAGACCCAAGTGGCTTCCAAACCAAAGTTCTCTTACAGATTCTTCTTGTCGATAGTAAATATGGAAAGCATATTAAAGAATTGGGTCACACTACTTCTTGATATTCCTCTATAATTAGCCTCTTTATCTTCTACCTTCTCCTCCACCGGATCGCCTGATAGGCTGATAATCCACGATGCCACCTTTCATGGTTGACAGATTCCTCATTATATTTATTCACAAAAGCTACTTTCTCTTCTATGCTCATTTTCTTCCAATTAGTTCTTATGTGACCTTTAATCTATAACCAAATAAAACAGTAAAGATTAATAAATCAAACTATAAAATTAAATAACATAGATAAGTTAAAAGGTAGTTTGCATACCTCTTTGGTCAGTTTAACACCTTCCTCCTTCATCCGCTTCGATTCAGACTTGCTGTCGAGAAAAATAAAATCAATTTTATATGTACATGATCAAATAAACTTGTTTCCCTATTGAAATTATTTGGTTAAGTAGTAACTTACTAATAATAGCACCAGTCGTGCTTGCTTGGTCCACGAGGCTGAGCATTCGTTTCATTCCTCTTTTGTTTAGCTATTATGTTTACACTAAAGGACATAGATGATGGACTAGAAATACATCAACAAGGATAAGTAAGTTAATTTAAAGTTGGAAAAAGCTTCACAAACACGTAAAATGCCAAGCTTCATAAACACGAAAAATGCCAAGAAACATTGCATTTGTACACAAGAAAAACTATCAACATCCAAAGATTTAGAATTCAATAACAACACAATTATAACTAAGCAACCAGTGACCGACACTCTGACAAATGGTTAGAAACACACGAAAAAAAATAAGCAATAAAAATTGAGCTTACTTTGGTAGTTATTCCTACATGTAAATTCCGTTGTTATTTTCCAACAAAAGTACAAACTAGACATGCAACGACAAACAATATAAAAGAATTTTAATGTCTAATTTGAAAATATATATAGTTCACTATGAAGCTTAACAAAAACATAGTCCAATTTGTACACATTCACAACTTTTTCACAACATCATTATAATGCCTAATCTGAAAATGTCCAAGATTTAGATTTCAATAACCAATATAGTTAAAAAAATTTAGGTGAAAAAATTAAACATAACATGCTTAACTAGAAAAATCAGAACATGCTTAACTAGAAAAAATAAACCAGAACAACTACAGTATTCAACTCCAATATTTTAAAGACTATGAATTATGAAGTTTACAAATGAACACTACATAAAATCAATAAGTGCATGTGTGTTTTGTGGGTAAGACTCCGTAATAAATTCAGAAATAGGGGAATTACAGTTATATTATGTTTAATTTTTACAATCAAAGATTGGGGCTGATTTTCAAAAAAAAAAAAATATAACAACAACACACATTATAATAAACCAATTAGCATGTTCCTCTTAATCAATTGGTCACCACTATTTTAATAAAACAGAGATATTCATCTCACCACTATTTTAGTACATAAAAATAAAGATTATACACATCTTCACAACCCACAATAATATTTTATGTTTAATCTACAGCTCACACAAGACTTTTCAGTTGTTATATAAGTCATAAGCGTGACTGTATTATCATGTCAATAATGCAACAAGCATAACAAAAATTAAATGGCTTGTAGAACAACAAACAAGATGAAACAATGATAATATTAATGTCAAGGATCCTTAAAACAAGGCTCGGGGTTTAAAATTTTCTTACTTTTTGTCTCACTTTCTTAGCTAAACAAACAAAAAAATCAAAATCCCACTTCATAAAAAAACAGTAAACACCAAAAATTCAAGACCATTGATACGGTTCGAAGATTAAAAAAAAATGAACCAAAATCCTACTTCACAAATAAGCATTAAACGCTAAAAATTCAATGCCATTGATATGGTTTCAAAATAAATTAAAGAAATCTCACATGTTTTTGAACTCTTCCTGCGACATCGTTGAGTGATTACGCCCAAAATATTACTTGCGGCTATCACATTATAGTTGGGGTGTCGATTCCTCAGAGAGATGGTTACGAAGGAACTAAATCACTTAATAAGAACGTTAGTAATAACTAAGGCAGAAAGAAACAGATTGATTGGTAAAATAAGATAAAAACTATGGAAAATACTTAAGGAATATCAGTAGAGAAATATAGCAGAGCATCGGGAATCCCTCTTGTATCAAACTCTTATATTTAGTTATTGATTCTTGTTATTACTCAATTGAAAGTTTCATATCCCAAACCAACAGTCGGAGGATATTCAATTCTACGCATATTCAATTCTAAATTAATCAATGATTATTTTCTCTATGTTAACAGCACACAAAAGTTATCATTACAAGCTATCCAACGTCGATAATATACCCTCAGGCAATACTGCAGCAGAAAACCAGTACATAAAATAACTTTACCAGTCATAACTGAGTTCGCAAGTCACATATAGAAGAAGCATGACTGGATCTATATGGGAGTTGACAAAACACAATCTCTAGGCTCAGAAATCGTAAGATAATAAAAAATAACAATCATCAATTGTATTAAATGTTAAAAAGGTACTTTAAGAATCAAAAACTTAAACATAGAAATTCAAATACAAGAGTTCATCCTTAGTTTTGCCTACGAGATTGGTTCTCCATGTAGAGTAGAGAGATAGCCTGAATAGATCGGAGAGATGGCATGTTCGTCTTTGAAGCTCTTCGTTCTTCTCTCTCAATCTTGTGTTTGTGGTTCTTTGTGTGTGTTTCTCCTATGTTTTTCTCTGATTTTCTCTTCTCTTTAGGGTTTGGACGGAGATGCGTTTATATAGAAAAGTTTCGGAGTCATTGTGCATATAAAACACATATAAATCAGGGTTTTGGTGTATTCTGGGGCACCGCGGCGCTGATGTTTGGGCGCCGCGGCGCCCAACTTGCGGCCAACTAGTATGGGGGATCCTATGGAGGCGCTGCGGCGCCAGTGATAATTTCTGATTTTGCGCGTTCTGCGTCTCTACTCTTCCCGCGTGCTTCCGATGCGTCCGTAAGGTCCCGAAACATGCGTAATTGTTCCAAACTTCATATTCATTACTTCATAATAATAAGACACAAAATAAACTCTAATTAAAATTAAAACATATAATAATTAAGCCGAGTTAGCGATGTTCAAAGTACACTTCATGCATTTATCATTGAGCAAATGCGGTGAAGTAGCGACGAAGTTGAGTAGAGGAAACATATTTTGCAGGTGAGACTATAAAGAAACAAACAAAAATTGCAAGTGAAAGTAGGTAAAAATATTGCCAAAAAAACAACTTGCATGCAAGATTCGAAACTAGAGAAAAAATATATTAAATGATTAAAATTATAGAGGATGCAATGTAATCAAGATTTTCCAACCACAAAAATCCAACGACGGCGTAGAGGATGAAGTGTAGCAGCGACGGAGTTGACCAGCGATGATGAAGCAGAACCTGTGAAATGACATCGGCGTATGCCAATTTTTAGAACAAGAAATTTGGGGATACTTTTTCTTATTGTGAGGGAGAGAGAGAGATTGTGTGAGTGAAAGGGATTTGGGGGATTTGTAGAGCGAGAGAGTCTTTTATATTTAAGATTTATTACCGGTTTATCTGTTTAATTTTTTTTAACTGACCGTTGGATCACTTTACAGTGATCTCACGATGAGGAACCCTGAGATATGTCATACCCGTGGTTCCCTTAGACAAGCCCATTATTGCAATATAAATTTTTATTTGAAATGATTTGATATAGTCAGAAGGATAAGATAAATTGAAATATCAATATGCTTCTGCAGCATTTGACTGAAATCATTGTGTTTATGTAGAATTTTTTATGTTTGTATGTATTTGTAACATTCGAAAATTTAAAAATAACTAGATGAGAATAACGGCAAATAGGCTGTGATTTTTTTAACTTTTAATGATGTCAAAGATAGATCGGGAGACGGATTGGATTTCCATGGGCTTAAAGACCTCGTATAAAAAAAACAATATATAATAATTTGAGTGCATTTAGTAAATTGGCCTATTAAATATACCCCATCAATTTGCTTATTTCACTAATTCCAAAAATAACATGGATTCAAGTCAAACAAAGTAAAATGGATCAAGCCCAATTAACCCCTTATTTTCGGCCCAAATTCTCCTTTTTCTTTAACTCCCTAGATTTCCTTTGATAAATCAAGACAAGTTATGAAATCAAATAAAAGCCATCTTTGCTCCATTAACATTCACATGGCAGAAAATTGAAAGAAGAAAAGGGAGAGAAA